>JAODAL010029448.1:0-51568 GCA_025379985.1 Phyllomedusa bahiana | reverse complement strand
TCCGGAAAACATCCAAGAATTGGGGGGGGGTCATGAATGGAGTCCGCACAATCGGCACATGAAGTCAGCTGTAATATACAGCTGTCGGCTACAAAGCTACTGCAGTACCTATGGGAGAGAAAGAGGGAGGAGGCTCCCTCCGTCATCATGGGAACCCTGGCTGCGCGATCACCGGTGCCCATGGCTTCCCTGACAATCCGGAAGCCTCACATAGGCTTCCAGGCTGTCTGTGATGTCACCATCATGGTGACTGACAGTTGTCATGGTGATGACAGCTACAATACTTAACAGTACAGAGATGTCCTGCTATGTATTATAACAGCGATTCAGATGGGAAGTCAAGCCCAATGGAACAAGTGTAAATAATGTAAAAATAAAAAAGTGAAAAGAGAGTAAACTACAAAAAATTAAGTAAAAACACGCATACCGCCCTTTTCCCTTCGCAAATTTCAATCGTCCCATAAAAGATCAAAGATAAAAAAGCACACATATTTGGTATTGACACGTAACGACTAAAGTCTATAAATCTGTTACACGATGAACACCATAAAAAAAAAAATAAAAAAAAAAAGGGGCAGAATTGCGAGATTTGTTCATCTGCTGCCTAAAATGGAAAAAAGCGATTAAAAAAAAAAATTTATTAACCCCTTGTGGTACCAATAAAAATTGTCAGTTACCCACAAAAAACACCCTTACGCAGCTCCGTATAAGGCAAAATAAAAAAGTTAGCAGAAGATAGAGATGTGTAAGTATTGATTCATACAATAAAAACACTTTTTTTAAGTGCTACAACTAGAGATGGATGAATTTCTCAAAAAGTCGATTCGCCGAGTTTTCCGACAAAAATCGTTTCGACCCGAATTTATTTGCGGCAAATCGCGTTACAAAAACAGCTTTTCCCTGGTGCAAAGAGCTGGGGTGTTTAAAAGATGTCCATGCTCAAATATGCATAGGGAGCGTAGTTTGGTCTACATACAATGCTTTGTTTTAGTATGAAACGCACATGACAGCCACCGCTCTTAGAATCGCTTCACTCTTCAATTCCCTGGGCACTTACAGGGGAAAAACTAACCAAATAAGTTAAGCGGGAACGCAGCCTGACAAGGTAACGTCAGCGTCAGCTTGAAAGAACCGAGCTTCGAACCAAGATCCTACTATAACGTCAAAGAGCGCGCTCCTTTTACACCAACATCAGATGATTCCACAGATTAGGACAGAACCTGCTCTGTTAAACGCTGATACATGTAGAGCCCCCCCAAAAGAATGGAGAGGGTGTTGGCAGTAATTTTGCATTGACTTCACTGATTATTTTGCCCTTCTTGTCATCCATCAGTTTCCGCATTCAATCGGTCCATAATCCATCAGTATTGCTAAAGCCAAAAACAAACAGGAGTTGATCCAAAACAGAGATGACCAGTAAATGAGATATTTGCATCTCTTCTGTGTTCTGTATCCACTCCTGCCTTCGGCTACCTACTCTTCAGACAATCCTGATCCTTTTAATTCCTTCTGACAGATGAAAAGAAGGGGAAAACCAAACATAGTGGCAACTTCATAGAGTGGTGGAGGGTGGAAACAGCATTAGGAAACCATAGGGTGTTCCAGTGTGACAGCGGTCAGTTGGCAGCAGCATGAGTAGGCCACAGAGTGGCACAATGACAATTTCTGGAGGTGGCAGCAACATCAAGAGCCCACAGAGTGGCACAATGACAGTGTGTGGAGGTGGCAGCAACGTCAGGAGCCGACAGAGTGGCACAATGACACAGTGTGAAGGTGACGGCATCAACAGCAGCAGCAGCATGAGGTCAGAGAGTGGCACAATGACAAATTCTGGAGGTGGCAGCAACATCAAGAGCCCAAAGAGTGGCACAAGGACAAATTGTGGAGGTGGCAGCAACATCAGGAGCCCACAGAGTGGCATAATGACGCAGTGTGGAGGTGACAGCAGCAGCATGAGGTCAGAGTGGCACAATGACAAATTCTGGAGGTGGCAGCAACATCGACTGACAAATAACGTGGCCTCCTCAAAGGGCCTGAGCCAACGGCAGGTGTCACACATGAGCTGCCACTGGCTGGCATCAAAATTACACAGGAGAGTACTCCTGTCCGACTGCATCATCAAAAATTCGTTAATGGCCTTTCTCTGTTCATACAGTCGGTCCAACATGTGCAGGCTGGAATTCCAACGGGTGGAAACATCGCATATCAGCCTATATCAGGCCGTTCTGCCGCTGCAGCTCAAGGAGGGTGTGCTTGGCTTTGTAGGAATGGATGAAGTGCATGCACAGTTTCCTGGCCCTTTTTAGAATGTCTTGAAGATGGATGGAAGACTTCAGGAACCTTTTCACAACCAGATTGAACACGTGCGCCATGCAGGACGCATGGGTCATCCCTCCTCAGTGCAGTGCGGACACCATGTTCCTTCCATTGTCTTTCCCCATGGTTTCGATTTGCAGTTGTCGCGGAGAAAGACACACATTGATTTCTTGTTGCATGACGCGGAGCAGTTCCTCCCCTGTGTGACTTTGTTCACCGAGGCAAAATAGGTGTAGAACTGTGTGACACCGCTGTGCCCTGCACATGTGGCATGTTTAGCAGCACTTTGACTTGTGGAGGCTGAGGTGGTGGTGGAGGAGGAGGCGGACATTGGCGCAGGAGCAGCAGTTTGACAACGTGGAGAAGAAAGCAGCATCTCCTGTCCAAGTTGCTGGTTTGGCTGGGCAGGAAGCACATTCATCCAGTGGGAAGTAAAAGACATGTACTGTCCCTCACTGTAGTTACAGCTCCACACGTCCGCACTGCCGTGCACCTGGGAAGAAACCGATAGGCTCAAGGACTGGCCCACCTTCTGTTTTACATATTTGTGAAGGGCTGGTACTGCCTTTTTGGAAAAGAAATTACAGCTTGGAACTCTCCACCTTGGCTCGGCACAAGCCATAAGTTCTCTGAACGGTGCAGAGTCCACCACTTGGAAAGGGAGGGACTGCAGTACCAACAACTTGGACAGGAGCACGGTCAGCTTCTGCCCCTTAGGATGGTTGGACGCATACTGTTGTCTCTTGGCAATCGCCTCGTTGAACGACTGCTGGTGCCATAAGTGGCGAGGAGCAGGAGCATCTGGACCAGGAGATGATGGCAAAGACAAACTGCTCCCTTCGGCAGAGGTGGTGGAGCCTTGACTGGCTGAAATGGCATGCATGCCACTGGGTGCTGCTGCTGTTGCTGCGGCAGCAGGATGGACCACCACATCTGAGAAACGTTTCTCCCAGGCCACTGGATGGTGACGCTGCATGTGTTGATGCAGGGCCGTGGTGCCAACGTTAGCTCCCTGGCCACGCTTCACTTTCTGTCCACAGATTCTACAAACACACATGTTCGGCTCCTCTGGTGTCTTAGCAAAAAACTGCCACACCGCCGAATAGGTGATTTTACCGCCAGTGCTACGCACTGAGTGACTGCTACCGCCGCTGCCTCGCTAAGCCCCTGTGCCGCTACTTTCTTGGACCTGCGAAGTGGGTTTTCAATCCTGTGGCCGTTTGGCTCCCGACCTCGCACTGCTGCCACCCTGCTGAATCACGGCCATGCTAGCAACTTGCTGGCTGCGGCGCTGCCTGACACGCAAGCTGACAGCCTCTTCTTGTGTTTGCCCGTCACTGCTATTCTCCTCAATGGTCTCTGTATGCAGAGCCTGACTGCTTGCAACAAAACCTCCCATGCCACTCTCCACATCACTAGTTTCCCGCCTACTGCAAGAAGCAGCGGATGTCTGCCCCACCTCTTTGCTGCCAAGCAGCTGCTGACTGTCCTCAAAGAGTTCGTCCTCGCTGTATAGTGGCGCTGAGCCCACACCACATAGATGATCTCTGGCTGAGGGAACCGAACAGGACAGAGACAGGTTGAGGACAGGTAACGGCCGCTGACCCGCTCCCGGGCCATGCCAACTAAGGGTTGTCTCTGACGTTCCCACCGACTCTTGGCTGGAGTTGTCAGATGTCATCAGGGAGGAATTGGATGACTTAGTCAACCAATCCCGTGGGTTGCTGGTCAACACACGGCCGCTAGATTACACTGGAGTTCTGTCATCACCGTGTCACCCCTGCTACGACGTCCCCTTACTGTGCCACTGCCACTCGCATGTGAAGGGCCTGCCACCTCTCTGTCTGACATACTGTTTGATCAAAAAATTAAATTAAAGGGGTTGTATCACAAAGATCATATCTCAGATAATGGGGACAGTAAAAATAAGCACTTTTGTAATGGGTTGCATTAGCTCAGTCACTTGGTTTAGCAGATATGAGCTTTTCTACACTCACCGGCCACTTTATTAGGTACACCATGCTAGTAACGGGTTGGACCCCCTTTTGCCTTCAGAACTGCCTCAATTCTTCGTGGCATAGATTCAACAAGGTGCTGGAAGCATTCCTCAGAGATTTTGGTCCATATTGACATGATGGCATCACACAGTTGCCGCAGATTTGTCGGCTGCACATCCATGATGCGAATCTCCCGTTCCACCACATCCCAAAGATGCTCTATTGGATTGAGATCTGGTGACTGTGGAGGCCATTTGAGTACAGTGAACTCATTGTCATGTCCAAGAAACCAGTCTGAGATGATTCCAGCTTTATGACATGGCGCATTATCCTGCTGAAAGTAGCCATCAGATGTTAGGTACATTGTGGTCATAAAGGGATGGACATGGTCGCAACAATACTCAGGTAGGCTGTGGCGTTGCAACGATGCTCAATGGTACCAAGGGGCCCAAAGAGTGCCAAGAAAATATTCCCCACACCTGACACCACCACCCCCAGCCTGAACCGTTGATACAAGGCCGGCTGGATCCATGCTTTCATGTTGTTGACGCCCAATTCTGACCCTACCATCCGAATGTCGCAGCAGAAATCGAGACTCATCAGACCAGGCAACGTTTTTCCAATCTTCTACTGTCCAATTTCGATGAGCTTGGGCAAATTGGAGCCTCAGTTTCCTGTTCTTAGCTGAAAGGAGTGGCACCCGGTGTGGTCTTCTGCTGCTGTAGCCCATCTGCCTCAAAGTTCGCCATACTTGTGCGTTCAGAGATGCTCTTCTGCCTACCTTGGTTGTAACGGGTGGCTATTTGAGTCACTGTTGCCTTTCTATCAGCTCGAACCAGTCTGCCCATTCTCCTTTGACTCTGGCATCAACAAGGCATTTCCGCCCACAGGACTGCCGCTCACTGGATGTTTTTTCTTTTCGGACCATTCTGTGTAAACCCTAGAGATGGTTGTGCGTGAAAATCCCAGGAGATCAGCAGTTTCTGAAATACTCAGACCAGACCTTCTGGCACCAACAACCATGCCACGTTCAAAGGCACTCAAATCACCTTTCTTCCCCATACTGATGCTCGGTTTTGAACTGCAGGAGATTGTCTTGACCATGTCTACATGCCTAAATGCACTGAGTTGCGCCATGTGATTGGCTGATTGAGAAATTAGTGTTAACGAGCAGTTGGACAGGTGTACCTAATAAAGTGGCCGGTGAGTGTATGTATCTGTTCTATTTCTGGTGCTGATGGTCGGGACGCGCCCCCTGGTCGGATCCCGCCCACTAGACACGCCCCTTGCACTGTGATTGGCTGGCTGACTTTTATTCCCCTGTGGGCCCCCCCCCGACAGGAAATCCCCAGCACGCCCCCCGCGTTTTTGGGCTGCCTGCACACTCTGTTTTTTTCCCCCCTCTGAGTTTTAAAAATCGATAGTGAAACCAAGGGCTGCTGTCTCTTACTATCCCCCAGTCTAGGGTGAATGATTGGGAATTAATGGGTTTAAGCACAGATCCCTATAAAACAGAGTTTTAAAAGGCTCCTCCCTGTTAAAAGGGGGAGAGAAGGGGTAGGGGACATGTGATTGCCCCATAAAAAACAGTAAGACGACTGCGTCTGGTAACCTGGGGGGGGGGGGGGGGGGGGGGGTGTAGTGACATCCTTACAAGTGTTTATCAGTTCAGGCTGCTGTAAAAAATGCTTTTAGCAGAGAAGGGTTGTGGGTCAGCCTAAAGTCTGAGACACATGAGCACATGCGGAACTGTATAGTGTCCCCTGCAGAAATCCTCTGCTTCCATGCACATCAGAAAAGATGATGCCAAAGGGCTTCGTGGGGGGACACGCCTCCTGGGAGAGGGACAGCCTGCTGAGGGAGGGCTGCCCTGGATTTCAAAATTAATCTAAGAATTAGCTGAAAGCACAAACAGTTCAAACGATACAACCCCCTTTAAAACCTTGTTATGAAAATCTACAAAAAAAACGAGTAAGTTAGGCGTATGAGGACCAAAAAATAAGCCTTTACCCCAAAATTTCCGCACAATCAAGAAGTTTAAATTAAGGCTTGTGTTTGAATTCGTCAGAAAAAAACCGAGTAAATTAGGTGTTAGAGGACAAAAAATCAGACACCTTTCTTTATCCAATTACCCCACAATCAAAAAGTTAAAATTAGCCCTTTTGTATGAAATATGTCAGGAAAAAAAGATGTAAATAGGGTATAGGGACCCAAAAAAAACAGGGCACCCTGTACTTTATCCAAATTACCCCCAATCAAAAAGTTAAATTAAACCTTGTGTATGAAATTCTACAGAAAAAAAAGTGTAAAAATTGGCATTAGGGGACCAAAAATACAGACACCCCCTACTTTAGTCCAAATTCCCCCCACAATAATAAGTTAAAAATTTAAACCTTGTTATGAAATATCGTACAGAAAAACCGATGTAAATTTTGGCCCATAGAGGGCCAAAAAAAACAGACACCCTGTACTTTTGTCCAAATTACCGCACAATAAGAAGTTAAAATTAAGGCTTGTGTATGAAATATCATACAGAAAGAAATAGATGTAATTAGGCGTATGAAACCCAAAAAAAATACACCTATACTTTTGTCCAAAAATTTCCGCACAATAAGAAATTAAATTAAGCCCTTTTGTATGAAAAATCGAAAAGAAAAAAAAAAGATGTAAATTAGGCATATGGGGACCAAAAAAAAACAGAACCCCGTACTTTAGTCCCAAAATTTCCGCACAATCAAGAAGTTAAATTAAGCCTTGTCTATGAAATATGTAAGAAAAACCCGATGAAATTAGGCGTAGGGACCAAAAAATCAGACACCTGTATTAGTCAATTACCCCACAATCAAGAAGTTAAAAAATTAAAGGTTGTTATGAAATATGACAGAAAGAAACAGATGTTAATTGGCGTATAGAGAACCAAAAAAATAAACCCTGTTTTTTCCCAAATTACCCCCAAAACAAGAAATTAAAATTTGCTTTTTATGAATATCGTACAGAAAGAAACGTGTAAATTTTGGGGTATAGAGAACCAAAAAATATACACCCTATACTTTTGTCCAAATTACGCACAATCAAAAAGTTAAATTAAGCCTTGTGTATGAAATATCGTACAGAAAAAACAGATGTAATTAGGCATATGGGGGGCCAAAAAAAAACAGACCCCTGTACTTTAGTCCAAAATTTTCCGACAATCAAAAAAGGGTTTAAAATTTAAACCTTGTCTATGAAAAACGTACGAAAAACCCAGATGTAATATTGGCCATAGAGGACCAAAAATACGAACCCTGTACTTTAGTCCCAAAATTCCGCACAATCAAGAAAATTAAAATTTAAGGCTTGTGATGAAATATCGTACAGAAAAACCAGTGTAAATTAGGCGTATAGAGGCCCCAAAAAAAACAGACACCCCGTACTTTAGTCCAAATTACCGACAATCAAGAAAAGTTAAATTAAGGTTGTGCATGAAATATCGTCAGAAAAAAAAGATGTAAATTAGTGTATATGGGACAAATAAAAAAAAAACACCTGTATTTTAGGCAAATTAACCACAATCAAGGGGGTTAAAATTTAAACAGTGGGGATTAAATACCTACAGAACAACCCGATGTAATTGAGGATATATGGGACGAAGTACACCCACCTGGACTTTGGGAGAACCCCCCCAAACTAAAACAAATTTAAGCTGCTTGGTAACAGTGTGCAAATGAATGATCTTTCCCTCCCCGTCACTGATAAAAGGTTTTTTTTTACAATTAAATTAAAAATGTGGCGCAGCAGCAAAATGCTTATGACGGAACCAGTGAGAAGTGTGAGGATTTAAGATGGTGTCAGTATTTTTAGGGGTGTGACGTCACAGAAGCCCGCCGGTCGGGTGATTGGTTATGTTGCACTGTCATTGAGGGTGTTCCTTTCTTCCTCAACTCAACCCATAAGAAACAAGCCTATATACAGCTCCATACACAGAAAAATAAATAAGTAAATAAATAAATAAAGTTAGGATTCAAACTTGGATGCAAAAAAAAAAAATGGGGTGTTTTTGTAAGGGTTTTACCTGTTATGGTACTTTGGAGGCTTTGTAAATACAACATGGCACCCACCAAAATCTGTGTTCCAAAAGCCAATAAGTGCTCCTTCACTTGTACGCCCTGCCATGGAAGAAATTGTGCAATACATTTTGGTTTGCTTTTTTTCTCAGGTTCCTTGTAAAATTACAGATTGTAAAATTACAGATTGTAAAAAAAAATAAAAAATAGTTTTTTCATTTTAACAGCTTAACGCTAAAACAAATAATGAAGTACCTGTGGGGTCAAAATACTCCCTACAATCCTGGATAAATTCCTTAAGAGGTGTAGTTTCCATTGGTTTCTTTTAGGGGTGTTTATTAAGTTGTATAATAAATAATAATAATAATCTTTATTTATATAGCGCCAACATATTCCGCAGCACTTTACAATATAGAGGGAATAAGCACAGACAAACCAGACATTACCACAATTATAAAAAGCTACGTACAAATCAGACCGAGGTGTGAGGGCAACTGCTCGCAAGAGCTAACAATCTGTTATAGGGTGTTATGGTGTGAAACAAAGGGGTGGACAAGTGCTTGGTTTACAATGGACCAACCAATGTTACATAAATATGGGTTACATAAAATGTGAATGAACCTGCCATCCCCAACCATACAATCTATATACAGATAAGTGCCAGTGGGTGACCAAAGTGCAGGAAGTGACGGAATCTGTGACAAAGAATTTGGGGTTGGACAATTAGGGATCTGATAGGCTTGCTCTAAGAGGATGAGTTTTCATGAGCGCACTTAAAACTTGTGAGGGTTGTGAGTGTGCCTGATCACATGGGGTAACACTGTTCAGAGAACTGGTGCACTACGTGCAAAATCTTGGAGACGAGCATGGGAGGTTGGATGAGTGAGGTTGTGTAGTCTTAGATCAGTAGCAGTGCGGTGAGAGAGGGGTAGAGTGGTAGGACAGAGATAAGGGAGGAGATGTATGGGGGTTGCGCAGCATGTAGGAGAGGCCTTATGTGTGAGAGTGATGAGTTTATGTTGTATTCTGTACCTGAATAGGCACAGCCAGTGCAGATTGGAGGACTGACACAGGGTAGAGGCATCAGTTAGCGGCTGGAAAGAAAGCAAGCCTGGCTCTGCTGCATTTCAGGACAGATTGGAGAGGGGGAGAGTTTAAGAGAGGAGACCAATAAGTAGGGGGAGAGTTACAG
Organism: Phyllomedusa bahiana; assembly: GCA_025379985.1. NCBI lineage: Eukaryota > Metazoa > Chordata > Amphibia > Anura > Hylidae > Phyllomedusa > Phyllomedusa bahiana. Next base: position 42,020 of record JAODAL010029448.1, on the reverse strand, counting down.
TATTTAAGACGAGAATGAAAATAAGGGAGGGACAACACAATGAGAGTTTGAGTTGTATTCCACAGTGAGAAATGGACGGTTTATCTGGAGATGTTCTTGAGGTGCAGGTGACAGGAGAGGGCAAGGATTGGATATAGTGGGTGAAAGCGTCAGATCAGAGTCTAGTATAACCCCCAGACAGCGGGCCTGCCTGCCTAGGAGTTATGGGTGGTGCACCACAAACGGAGGAGAGAATATAGCAGGGTCGGAGATCGGATAGTAGATGGTGGGATGACTAGAAGTTCAGTTTTAGTGAGTTTAGTTGGAGATAGAGAGAGGACATGATTGTCAGAGACAGCTGGACAGACAATCACTGGTGTTTTGTAGCAGGGCTGTGAGTGATGTCTCGGGAGGAAGTGTCTCAGTTGAAGTGTCATCAGCGTAGAGATGGTATTGAAGCCAAATCTAATGATGGGGTTTCTGTCCAATGGGGGCTGTGTAGAGTGAAAAGAGGAGAGGACCAAGAACGGATCCTGAGGAACCTGACAGCAAGAGGAAAAGTGAGGCGGCTAGAACGGAAAAAATGAGACACTGAAGAGCGGTTCAGAACGCGGTAGGAAGACTGAACCAAGAGAGAGCGGTTCCTGGAGGATACGATGGCGCGGGCATGTTGAGGAGGGTAGGTGGTGCATCAACAGTGTCAAAAGCTGCAGAGAGATCAGGAAGATGCAGAAAGGAGTAGTTACCCTGCGATTTTGCGTCAGGGATCATTTGAACTGTAGAAAGAGCAGTTTCTGTGGAGTGTAGGGTGCGGAACCGGATTGCAGAGGAGTCTAGAAGTGAGTTAGCACGAGAGATAGCGGATCAGGCCAAGAAGTTAGACCAAAGCGTTCCAGGAGTTTGGAGATGAAGGGCCAGGTTAGAGACTGGTCGGTAGGGTAGTGGCGGCGCAGGAGGGGTCCAGAGAGGGCTTTTTAAGTAAGGAGTTATAAGCAAGCGTGTTTAAAGGAAGATGGGAAGATCCCCAGTGGGGAGAGAGAGGTTACAGATTTTAGTGAGGTGAGAGGGACAGCTGCGGAGGAGAAATGGATCTGGACAAGGTGGGAGTGGGAATGCCGGTAACTAGAGCAAGTGGTGTGGGCGAAAGAAGACAGGAGAAGCCGGACCATTTCTTCTTCTGATGTGGGTCAAGGGCTAAGAGCGATTAGAGGACGTGCGGGGAGGTGAACAGGATGGGTGTTAATTGGGGATTGTGATGTGATGTTTTGCCGGATGCTGTTCAATTTTGTCTTTGAAGTGATTCGGTGGGCAGGTCTGCAGCCAGAGGTCAGTGACCGGGGCCTGAGCTTTGGCTGAGGAGGGAGGGAAAGTGTCAAAAACAGGCGTTCTAGGGTTGTATGTGTCAAGTTGAGATGAATGGGAGGTGATAATTTTTTGTTTGGCGCTGTGAAGGGCAGTATGGTAGGTCGCTGAGCCATGAAATTTGTGTGGAGAAAGTTGCAGTAGCTTTGACTTTCTCAACAGCCGCTCGCACACCTGGAAAACAGCGCTGCAGATGGCGAGGTCTGAGGCCGCGGTGTGCCAAGGCTGGCAGGCGTCTGACTCTGGTTGGTGCGGTTGGATGTGTGTGAGTGGTGCCAATTTGTCCAAGGTGGCGGTGGTAGTGAGAGTTTCATTGTAATTTTTAACAGCCAGTCAGGACAGGAGCGACGAGAAGGAGATTGGGGGGCAGTGAGGACTGTATGGTGTCTGTGAGCTCCTTTGGAGTGTTGAGTAGAGCGGGAGATTTCGGATTGGGCGATCGGTAGGTGTGTCCAGAGAAGGCTGAAAGTTGTTGATAGGTTTAAAAGAGGATAAGGTTATAATCGAGAGTTCATAAGGAGTAGTTGGTAAGATTAGAATTGAGCAGAGGCGACAGAAGACCAGATCAAGAGAGTTCCCTACTTGTGAGTTGGAGGTCAGGAAACTGCCGACTGGAGGCCCAAGAGAAGAGGTTAGTGAAGAAACTGAGAGGCCGAGAAGGAGACATAGGGTAGGTCAATGGGATGTTGAAATCGCCCATGATGAGTGTGGGTATTTCAGTGAGAGGAAATGTGGAAGCCAGGCAGCAAAATGATCCAGAAACCTGGCGGGGTGAGCCGGGGGTCTGTAGGGACTACTGCGACTCTGATGGAAAAATGCCGAAAAGAGTCTGAGGGTGTGAGACCTCAAAGGAGGGGGGAAAGTGAGTGAGGGTACAGGGGGAATGTCCGCAAACTGAAATGGCCGCTTAATGAAAAATTGGAATGGAATATGAGCGACCCCGAAGTCCTGTATGTGCTCCCTTCTGTTTTGAGCTTATGGATGAGTCAGATGAGTACACTAAGGCCACATATGGGTTATCTTAAAAATTACGGTGGAATCAATATTGGAGTTGCGCATTTCCCTGTTATACATTTATCGTGTTTCAGTCAATAATGGATGTAAATATGTTTTACCTCCACTTTGCTCTTTAATTTGCTGTGAAACACCTAGTGGGTTAATAAACTTCCTAATTGCGTTTTCAATACATTAAAGGGAACTATTACATAATTATGCCACCTTGCACAAGAGGACAGCACAGCTAGTGACAGACATGCTGTTTCAGTGCTGTGTCCGAGTTACTCTGGATTCGATGCACGTCTAAGTTAAGAAATAATGAAACACTGATGTAATCGGGAGATTCAGTTCTTGCTGCGCAAAGCAACGAGTAACCCCGTTCTGTATGAAGTTAGGTGTACAATATTTGATGTTTCCCCGCTTAAACCAGTACTGATCACCTCATATAGGACAGTTAGTTCTCAGAGTTCTGTTGTAAATTCTGGTATCGAAAAGAATATAAGAGGAATAAGTTTCATCCCCCACGCCTGTCACCAAAATCTACATCGCACATAGACGCTCTTGCCCAAATAGACTATATGTGATAGCAGCCAAAACGTGGGTTTGATTTATATACCTATATAACCTGAATACCTCCTTCCTCTTGTATACAGTGTGTCTAGTGCCCCATGAAGAACCGACCAATGCTGCTTATAAAATACCACTGCTGGGGTTATTGGGTCTCAGCCCTAGATCCACCATAATCGCATATAGCAGTTGCACTATGACAAAAATAAGAGTAAATATTTGTTAGGTAAAATTCTTGAAGATTTTAAGGTCATGGTCCGTAGATAATCTTGAGCTTGGATACCCCACAAGAGAAGAGTTCGCAGTAATTTTCATATTTGAATTTGAAAATGCGTGGTTAGGGAGTTATACTGTATAGGTAGGTTATAGTTTCCCCAAGTGGGTATATAGGTAGGTTATAGGTGTCCACAAGTCCAGGTATATAGGTGGTTAAGGTCCCCCATGTAGGTATATTAGGTAGGTTATAGGTCCCGTGACAGCTAGGTACTGTATATAATCCAGGTATTACAGGTCCCCCATGATGTATATAGGTATTGTTATATGGTCCCACAGCAGGTAGCGAAGCGCTCAATTAAAAACAATAAATAAGAAACTAACAGTACCACGCCTTTCCACCACACTCCTGAAGCTCTGGACTGTTCTCCATCTCCTTCCTGCACAGGCAGCGTGAAGTCGTCAGGCCACGCAGGCCTGCTTGTGGCACACCAGAGTACTCTGCGGAGTACTCCGCAGAAAAACTGGCAATTGTATCGTGCGTCCCAGAGGGGACAACCAGAGCTGATTTAGTCCCCCGGTGCCGGTCGTCCGGGGTCTACTGAGTTCGCGTTGTAATGTCTGGCGAAGTCTCACGGGGATTATGCAGAGCTAGTTAAAGGGCTGGAGTGACCCGGCGCCGCCATAGCTATTGCCAGGTCTAACCTAAAGTCATGAACCATTTCAAGCAGAGCCTCCGGTAGACGGCGCAGAATCAAGAGGGTAGCCACAAAAGGTGAAACAGGCGATATCTTGCTCGCCGAACATTCTTGATTTTTTCTCACAGTGTGAGTGATAGCCACAACTTCTATTAGTGGAGGAATAGAGTGTGTCTCATGATTAAAGTCAGTGTACAACGTACAAAACCATTACTTGAGCATATTTATCAATGTGCAAAATGGCGTTTCTAGTGCATTATTGACGTTATACTGTGTATAAACTTTAGGGTCATGTTACAGTCCGGATATTAGTCTCCTAATGTATAATCAATAAGATGAAAGTGGCAATTGTTAGCTGATTCAGCTTAATGTTAAATCTTAGCAAGTCCAGCAGGAGCGTGACAGAAAGCATCGTCCACACTCCCTGCTACACCACGCGAGCACGCGACGTTTCGGACACACAGTATCTTCATCAGGACACATGCGCGAGTTGTGGCTTGCTGGCCTCTGATTTATTCGATAAGTCAGTGATACAGGGTGAGTTTTTAACCCTCACAAAGACCAAACAGGGGTTAAGATTTTAATAAAACAATGGTGGCATAGAACATGCGCAAGTTTACTGAAAGCACTACATTAATGTGTATATTTTAATGTGTTTAAATAAATTCTAAATGCGAAAACAGTTTTTATATCATAAGAAACAGTGAAGAATTAAAGACATTTCATTGAGACTTTGAGGATCAGAAAGATAGATCCATTTTGTGGATCCGAGTACGCTTTTCAAACGTTGTAGATAATTAAATGTTTTTTTGTTATTGCACGTCATTTATGATGACTTCTTCAAGGCGGAAACGCCCATCTCCCAGGTCACTGATCGTGTGATTTAAACTCACGAAAAATGTTTTGGATGGGTGTAGTCCTCGGCTATCTTTTTATCATTCTTCATTCATGGCTATACTGTTGTTTCTTTTTTGTCAAAGTTACGAATGGGCTGTTTGTGTCATGTATTACTGATTTTGGATTGGACGGGTAGTCTGGACCTATGTGAACTTTTTGCCACAGGGGCTCTCATTTGTATATAGTATATGACAATTGTTGTATTACAACTAAAGTGTCCATTTGTTGGAAGATTTTATTTCCTGTCATGGGGATGATGATACATAGGACGGTCCCTTTATAATGCCCTATTATTGTGTCTGACGGCCGCGAGTCTGACAATGGTACCACAGGTCTACATGGAAATGTGCCTTGTTTAGGTGTTCCTACAGTCTATGTTAATGTCGAAACTATATTTTGGAGGTCTTGATGTCTGGAACGTATAGGGTTGTCACCAATAGGATTTGGCATTTCTTGAAAAATATACCTAGGTTTAGTCTGTTAAACATTGTAATACCAAACAATGTCATATATACTGAAATAAAATTGCCCCCTGTGGCAAAGAGTTACATTAGGTCGACGACTAGCGTCCAATGCAAAAAACGGAGAATAAATGAATCACAAATCATGCCGTTTCGTCAATACTATGCTCAAAAAAGGAAACAACAGATACCTAATGAAGGGAATAGATAAAAAGTATTGGCGAGAGAAAGTACAACCAAGTCCAAAACCATTTTCGTGATTTTAAGAGCAACGCACCAGTCGTGACATGAGATGGGTTCGCGTCGCCTTGGAAGAAGTCAGATGAATAATGAATACTGTGATATAAACACAAAAAAAAAGAAAGTTAAATTATTACAACGTTCGAATAGGAGCGTTACCTGGATCCATACAAAAATGAATACTTTGATTCCTGTAAAGGCTCTAAATGAAATGTTTAATCTTCGCTGTATTCTTATGATATAAGGAATGTTCTGTCATTTAGATTTTAACATGTAATTAGTTACTACAGATTCAGATGTCATGTCTTTTAGTATTGACAATGTTTATGCCATCTCCATTGTTTTTTTTAACCTTGTTTGGTCTTATGTGAGGGTTAATATACTGGTACTGTAGAATTCATGTATATCCATATAAATAGATCAGTGAGCCGCACACTCCTCAACATGAGCATGTCTGACGAAGGGAAGAAAACTGTGTGTTCCGAAAACTATCGCTCGCTGTGGTAGCGTGGTTGTGTGGACGTGCCCTTCTGTCAGCTCCTGGCTGGACTTGCTATGATTTAACATTAAGCTGAAAACAGCTAAGTATTGGACCCGTTCATTTCTTATTGATGATACGATTAAGACTGTATCGGACTGTAATGTTAAAAAAGTTATTCAGTATACGTCAATATGCCACTAGTAAACGCCATTTTGCATACCATTGAAATATATGCCTCAAGGTGTATGGTTTGTTCGAGCTGAAAGGGGTGGATACATTGGAAGACGCAAGGAAAGGGTATCACGTGATTGAGGGCTACAGCCTGGGTCAATACTATGATAAAGATAGGTTACAAGTTTTATGTGGCGATTACTGTGATTTTTTCTAAAGTTGCACAACGTGGCGCTGGGTTGCAGAAGGAGAGCGATGTGAGTGGTAGTTTGAGGTCGGTCATGGTGGCTAGGCATCCATTTCTCTCTTGCTCTCCTTGGCACAGTTACAGTGATTAAGGGGTCTTCTGGCAGAGTGGGTGGTGTTCCTCCTTAATTCCCCCGGGGCACTGTATAACAGTAGTGTGCATCTCAACTGCCTGCGATGATGAGTGAGGTGCCTGTGGTGTAAGATGCAGATAAACAGGCAGGAAACCGCGGTTGAAGCTAGATGTAGACAAATGATTTTACGTCCCAAGTTAGTTTTACAACAGGGGCGATAACTGGAGAAGCCGGAGGCCCGCAAAGCACCACAAACTTGTGGATGTCCCCCCACCACCCACATGTAACTCATGTTGTACCGGGACCATCTTTAAGATATCATGCATGTTACTAGATGTCACCATAGATGTCACCATCGTACTGCTACCAAACAAATCCCACTATACCCAGACAGACCAACATTACCATTAACGCTACCACATAAGGACCTGATTCTACCACCAGAACACGACCACAAATTACCACCACATAATGACTGAATAATACCCCTACTCTATTACTCAATAAAGAGGCCTAGGTAGGTTAGTTAGGTCAAAGTATTTTTTTTTTTTTTTGTTGCGTCATTAGAGCCACTGAGTCTCAGGGGTGAAGAGGTAAGTAAGGGCATATGCACAGAGGCTGCCCCCTCTCTACAGCAAATACCCCCCACCCTTCTGGAACTCATAATACACAGTTATAATAACTGCACTTCTCCCCCACATTAACCCCTACCCCTGGTACAGTCACTGGGCAGTCTGCAGCAGCACAGTATTGCTGGCTGCCTGTGGATGTATGCCTCACCCTCCCTCCCCTCTTGTGCATCTTAGGACAGTGAGCAGAAGAGCAGTAAGCACTTTTTTGCAGTCTGGGAATGTAGTGTTCTCCCTCCCGTTCTGTCCGCGGTTCTTCTTTCAGTGTCTGAGCCGGACGGGGGAGGAGAGGGGCCCATACTGAGCAGGAGCTGTGACACTAATTGTAAAGCTGCCGCGAGTGATGCAGCTCCCTCCGTCCTCTCTGTCCTCGGAATTCTTTAGTGTTTGTGAGTGAGTACTGGCGCACTCTATCACAGGGCCCGTGGGCAGCAGTGAATATTAGTGTACATCAATTGGCGGTAGGGACCAGGGACTGAAACGTACCAGGCTAGAGATGGCAAGTTGCCCTAAGGAGGTCGGGCCCTGTAGTACTGCTACATCTGCTAGCCCAGGGGTAGTTCCACCCCTGGTTTTTACACATCAATGTTTCGCCTTCACAAAACTTCAGTTTGCTGATAACTGGACAGCCTCTACAACAGGAATAGCATTAGAAAGTCCATAATATTCAGACTATGCAAGCAAGGAATCCTTTTCTAAATCCCAGGCGATCTGGAGTAATCTCTTCTGTTCTGTCTGATTTTACCTCACAAACACACTGTCACCTTTGACTATAGGAATGTTATCCTATTCTGTTTTTAATACTTGATCAGCTTCTTAAAACTCTTACCAACATAGGGATGTTTGGATATATCCTGATGCCCGGTAAGCGACTTTGTAGTGAAATCGGCCATGCGCCGATCCCGCTTTACACAGCCCGCGCAGGCGTTAGACGACTAAATTGCAGCTAAAAACAGAATTGCTATGTTTTCTGCGCTAGGTGAGGGGCGCCGCCGTCTATACGCGGCTGTTTAAACCTATTTTGACACCGTGGCAGCTTAAAGAAGGCCGTGGGCAACCTTAATCAATTGTAGAATGGTGCCCAGCGCAAAATTCATTTGGGCTGTATAAATGAACGCTCCCCTATTGGTGTGAAACGCCCAATAGGGAGACTCAAGTTGTAACAGTAAAAAAAAAATTATAAATAAAAATAGTACACTTATTTGGTATCGCAGGCGGTACCTAAAAATGCCCAAGATCTATTAATATATTACATAATATATCCTGTATGCTGGAACACCGTGTATAGAAGAAAAACATATTCCAAACACCAATATGCGGGGGTTTTTTGGTAATTTCACGTTCTATGAAAAATTGATATAAATAGTGATCATAAAACGTTGGATGCATTCCAAACCTGCTAGCAATAAATAAGACAGAACTACGCTATTCAGCTCCTGTAAAGAAGAAAAATGCACCCTCACACAAGCCGTTGGTGTTAGCTACAAAAAAATTATTGATCACAAAATGGTTGCCAAAGTTGCAAACTTCCAAAAATTGTAGTTTGAATTTTTTTACGGGGTACAAAAACATAATGGAAACCATACATGTTTGTAGTTCGTAGGTGCGATATCAAACCTCGGCAATACAGATAACTCATCATTTTTACATGACCGAGTGAAACAGCCGTTTAACACAAAAGACTCGCTGCCAAAACATGGCGCAAGTACTTTTTTCACATTTTGCCACAAATTTTTTGCTGGTTCCCCAGTTGTTGTATTTATGGTAATATGAATAACACCATTAAGAGAGTTACATGCTAGTCCTGCAAAATAAAAGCCTTGTTATACGTCTATGGTAGGTGGGAAAATTTAGAAAAGTTATGGTTTCAAAAGGCAAAGAGAAAATAAATTTAGAGGCCTTATTATTTGACTGTCCGTCGGAAGGGTTTGTAAAGATTAATGCTCTAGTAGCAGAAAGTAGAATAAGATGTCCTAGGTTGTCCTTGTCTAGTGAAACCAGGAATTGCTTAATGCCTCCTTCATCTATTCCAGCTCACTGACTGACATCTTTGTTAACTCTGCTCCTCCCACCTGGGTACCTATATTTATATCCTCTGGCCACACTCTTGTCGTCTCTGCTTCAGACTTATGCAGCACATTAACTCTTTAGGTCATGATCAGCATCATGACTTAGCATTTTTCTACACATCATCCTGACACAATAGTTATACTGCACATAGCAAACAGTGGCTTCCATAGTAAATATTTGCAGGGGCCTAAATAAATTTAGAAGTGTACACTCCCGTACACTACATACTCCCCCTCTAAAAAAGTGGCCATCCTTGGCAACTGGTGTCATCAGCACACCATAGGTAGCATAGGATAAATGGCAACGGGGCAAGAGGTTATAAAACAATCATTTTCTTCATTTAGTTGGTGAGTAGTTAGTGGACATGAGGATTACGTTGACTTCTCGTCATCGCGATCGATAGTCGATATCGGCAAATTATTCAAGATCGATTTCCCATGTAGGGGCGATACATATAGATTATTCGAACGATATGACCATTAAAAGTGTATGGGAGAGCAACACACATTATTTCTTACACCCAAACAGGGCTGGGAGAAGAAGTGTGGAAATAAACATCCTACAAACAGTGCAAATGGATACATGCTACATCTTAGGCAAACGCACTTAGGTTATAAAGACACAGAGAAAAGAAGGTCACAGACCATTCATTCCCTGTCTGTACCACAGCCTTGAACCTTAAAACCTGCATCACCCACAAATTAAACAGTGCCAGAAGAAGGCAGTATGATTTGAACCATCATTTCTACTTGACAACTGGACATTGAATATCCCTGTCCTGGGAACGCAAGATGAGCCCAAACCTGCATGACCCAGATTTAAAAAGTGCCGGAAAGAGGGAGTCTTTCAACACATTTTAGTTGAATGGACATTTATGATACCTGTCCTGGCCACAGATGAGCCCCAAACCATGCATGACCCCAGATTAAAATGCCGGAAGAAAGCAGTCTTTCAAACACTCATTTTAGTTTCACAGGACATTGAATGTACGCTGTCGGCGTGTCCAGCAGCAATGAGCCCTCAAAACCTGCATTGACCCCAGATTGTGAAAAGTGCCGGAAGAGAGAGTCTTTCAACTCAACATCTTTAGTTGAACTGGACATGGACTATACTGTCCTTGTACGCAGTACGTGACCATTAAACCGCTACTGACCAACTTACATTAAAAAGTGCCCCAAGAAAAAGGAGGTCTTTGCAACCACCATTTTAGTTGAATTGGCACTTGACTATTTCTTGTCCTTTTGACCGCAGAATGACCATTAAACCTGTCTGACCCAAGCTAGATTGACAAAAGTTGCCAGAAAAAGGAGTCTTTGGAACCACCACTTTTAGTTTCAACGTGGACGCAGTTGATCTATGTCTCGTACGTTGGGCCACAGCATGAGCCCAAACTGGTTTGAATCCACAGATCACAAATGGGCACTATGCGTATTTTGTACAGTGACTGTGTCATTTAGAAATATTTTTTGGTTAAAACTGACATTTGTTTAAGAATTTATTTAGGAAGTTTTGTATTTATAGTTTTTACATTATTATGATTTTGCTTTTTTTGTCAAGTGCTGATAACATAGACAAAATACACCCCCTCCCTGCTATAGTTTTTAAAGGTATTTTTTAGCACGTGTTGATGTGGTTAATTCGTGCACGCCACACCCCATAAGGTAATACAATGATCCTAATCATCCGCAAAAACACTTCTTAGTGAGATAGACATTAGCCTGCCTGGCATCTTGAGACTGATGTCAGCCACAGTCAATCACATGGTATCCATTCTTTCCTCAAAGTCCTTCATTCAATGTTAGGGACAGGACTCCCCCTGGACGAGTCAAATGATCGGACCCCATAGTGACTCAGCCCCAGAAAATGTTAGCCTCAAGAATTGTGCAATTTGTGGTCAAGCCTGTGGACCCCTTTTTGACCACTACGCTTTACAACTCACAGAAATCACCTTTTTCAAAAAGTCTGTTTTTTTAGAAGAAAATTTTAAGCTCTAGACTGATTGCCCCTCAACGGTGAGAGCCTGTGCTGCGTGCATGCCCATTTCTCGATTAACACGGAGAGTAGGTCCAGCTGCCTGACATACAGTGGGGTGCGGTGAGAGACCAGGCTAGCGCTCTGTTCATCTATTAACACGCAGGTGGTTCAGCAGCCAGAGGGCCGGGATGTTACAGTGCGGTGCGGTGTTTGGATGAGCCCAGGGACTGGCGTCCGGTCATCTACGGTAATAGGTTTAAAAAGGCCCTTGATGGACGCTTAGCAACGAAAACACGTCGTGCTGATGAGCAGAGTCGCGGAAGGCCGGAAGAATGTGGGACATAAGACCGAACAGCCCTTCATCAGTACACAGTCAAGACCTGGGTAGCGGCTTGCCCCTCCGTATGCAGTGCGGACCAATTGAGCTGCACCCTGAAATACTTGGTGGTTAACGCTCATGTTCCACCAGGTGCCCTTATTTCTGGCATTCTGTTTCTTCATGTTTACTCACAACGGGTGCTGGAGGAAATTTCGTCTTGTACTTTGTTCTCCTGGTCAGTGATCACTCACCTGCTCATGTGGGTGCTCGTGAATGTGACCTCACATGGCCTGGTGCAACGTTTTGCCCTGTACCTCGCCCGATTTTACAATTCAGAGGAATTTTGTTTACAGACTATTTTGTACATGCAGTGTGTTTTTTAGTAGTTTAATTCTAGAAGAAAACACATTTTTAGAAATAGGTAGAGTCCCATCCATGGTCTTTGTTTTCTATTTTGAATTGTCATTAAATCTGGGTTGACTCCTCCAAGTTAACAGGGATTGCTAGTGCTAGTACGTTATGAAGGATCTTGCCAGACAACCAAATGACAATTTAATTTGTGCAATTTATGTGTCCAAGTTATATACGGATGGTCTAGTACGATTCCTGTTTGACACCCAGCACCCATTCACCCCTTGAGCCACTCTTGACCAATTGTGAAGACAAGATGTCCTGTTAGAAACCACATTGTATTACAATAGGACCTGTCAGTATTGCTGCCAGTTACAAGAGAGAGCATCGCGTATGACCATGAAAAATTATAAAAAAATGACCCTTACTTCAAGCGCCATCTGTTAAGAAACTGTGAGGGCGAGAATATGCCACTTAGAGAGCAACCCGCACTTTCTGTGTCACTAAGGACCCACCGATTATTGCTGGATCACCACAGCAACATGACGCCCAAAAAAAATTAAGTAAATATGGGAGCTTCTCAGCCACTTGTCTAAAAGTCAGTGAGGGCAACATGACCCCGAAAGAAGTCGCCTGGGAGGTCCTCCGACCAACGGCGCTGGTCTGCAACAAAAATTCTAAAGATGAAGAGTGAGTAATGGATATATGTTTTGTCATGAAACCTTGGTGTCTGTTTTCAGTCTCCTCACGCAAAACCAGCCACAAAATGAACTGTTGGGGAAACCTGAGAATTAAAAAATTGCAGAAAGACTATGATCATTTTTAAAAAATCATTTTTCAAGAGGGACCATTTCTGTTTGAGAAGGAATGTGAACGTAAACCGGCAACTAATCGGTGACTTCGGCAATTGGGGACACAATCATCAACAGAGATCATTGCAGATTCATCTTGATATGAAAGTCAAACGATCCACATTATCACAGTGGGAAAGCCGGGATGCGTTTGTCTGTACATGATCTCCAGTGTGCTGAGGTCCCCCGCTCCATATATGAAGCTGGACTGACTGGGCAGGACAACACCTCTTTGGCGCGCTGGCGAGCGAGCTCGGATCCCAGGTCATTCGTCTTTTTGGATACTCAGAAGTCTCCTATTGGGTCCGGACAACACATACACAAAAACATCAGCTGTGTGAGACACAATAGTCGCCCCCCAACTAAGCTTTGCACCATGATCTTAAGATCGGGTCTCGTGTGTGTTGTATGGGGTGCCCTTCTGCATCTGCATGCGGTTTTGGTGACGGCTGGGTGTAAAGATAAAAGATTGCCAGAGGCCTACACATATAGGCTTCTGCCACATTGCCTGCAATGCTGCTGTCGGCTGACGGCTACTCTTTGCACTCTATACTTGCCTGTTTACGTCGACTGATGTTGTTCCAGCCCATGACATTTGAAAGAAACGTGAATGAATCAAGATGTTCTCCAGTTGATCTAATCAGACAAGGTTCTTCCATTTCATGCATTTTACTCTCTTTTTTGGGTGAGGTGGAAGGAACGTGATGAGTTTTGTTTTGGGACCAGGGTGTGGCCACCCAGTAAATAACTATTGGTTCATCTGTGATGGCCTTGAATGCTGAGGATCACTGTTGGAGGAAATGGGAGCATCAAGCACTCATGTCGAGGATGGAGATTGATTTTCCCAAGCCTGCTGGGTCGAGGTGGCACTAGCAAACTGAATCTTCAAGCATCTTCGCTCATCCGCTCAATTCGTCGGGCCAACTCTTTCCATAGGCAGGGGAGGGACAGTCACGGTAAAGTCTGGGTCTATGGTATACATCCTCTACTCCGCTTCTGCCCGGCCACCAGCTTCATCACAGCCCTGGACTGCTGCAGATGATGCGAACCCTGACGAGCCTGATGGCTCGCCGGCTTCGCACTTGGCCTGACGGAACCCGAACACCGGCCTAATGAAGACGTATGAAATGAGATAACTGTTGGGCCTTGTGGATTCGAACCGGAGAGAAGGCTCCGTTTGTCCGCATAGCTGTGTCCGTTTCCCTCCCTCCGTCAGATGGCGGGAACTTATGTTTCTGGAGGTGTTCCAACGATCGTTCACAGAACTAAGATCACCACAATGGTTCATGCCTGACAAGGGACGATCGTCCGCAGCTGGACATTTTGGTGCTTCTTCAGATACTGGCTGAAAGCGTTGGGATGAACAGAGCTCTTTCAGACCATGCCTCCACGTCTCGGTGGGCTCACACCACCGAGGTCCGCCACACTGCTGCTTGTCAGGCTAATGTGTCACTACTTGTACTGCGTAAATGGCATTGCGCTTCTCCGCCTACAATTGTGGAGGCAGTAGGGAGGGTGGAGAATTCCTGGTGTTGCCACGTCAAAAAACAGAGAATGGTTGAACGGGCGGAGGGCCGAGGCTGACGCGCCATCCGCTCAGACCAGGCGGGACGAAGCGAGGGTACCGCCGGAATCGAGCGGAAGTGCGAATTCAGACCTCGAGCCTTCTTTCAGCAGGCAGTTCAAGCCGAGCCCGGGTAGCGCTTTAGAAATTTTCTGGATCGACGACGGTTCATGACACGTGCCAGGCAGAGGATGTGGCTCCAGCCCTACGAGAACTTAAGGTGCGGGCCTCAGCGATTTCGCGTCCGCGTTATCGGCACTCGCACCACCGTTGCCCTCGGGCCACGCATAGGTTCTTGTCCACCCAGCCTGCGGTCTCGCGGGGTCTCGTATAGCGGAGATGCCATCGTCCACAGCTCTCTGAACCTGTGTTTTGGACGAGTCTCCAAGACAGGAGATTAATTTCAACACTGGCGCCTGGTGTTCATCTGCGGCACATGATGCACCCAGAGGTACCTTGGGGTAAAGGAGCCCTGCACCCATCCCAGGCACCGGTTTTGAACGAGCGTGTGACGAGCCTGAGAGCCACTGTCAAGACCAGAGACAGCACCCAGCCTCAACCAGTGAGCTGTCACAGAGATATAGGCGGCCTTGGGCCGTGCTTAATTTGTCCAAGTGTCGGTGGGTGTAGATGGATTTTCCAGACACGATGCAGGACAACGCGCTTGAAAATTTTAGATGGGACAGTGGCTGGCCTGGGCAGGGACGGCTTTATGGCAAGTAAGAGAATGGCGCTGGCTTCGGCATTGTATGGAGTATGTGGGGGCAGGGGCAAGGGCCCATGAGCATTGGCGTGAACCATGCGCTGTGTTCCACCAGACGGAATAAAGATAGGCAACATTTCAAGGCCAAATGGCCTAGGCTTATGGCCAGAACTTCAGGCTGTTTGGCTCGTTTGGGATGGTTTGGGTTAAAGTGTTTCTCTGCTCCGTATACCTCGCAACGACAGAAGGCGGGCTGCTGAGACTGGACGCGTATGGCGTTGCAGGTCGTTTTCAGATGCGGGGGAGGAGGAGAAGAGGAGAAGGGGTACGAACTGGGTTCTGGTGGTTTGCCTGGTGGTACTCGGGGCGAAGGTGGAGTGAGCGGAGGCTGGATCCCTGATCTATGACTACTGAGATGGACATGGCGGCAGTTGAGGAACCCTTGGTGGTGGCGGGATGGGAGAGGGTGGGCGCGAGGGCAGAGGGTGTGACAGTTGTTGGAAGCCTGGGCGACGGTCTGGCCGTATTTTGGCAAGTGTTGCCGTCCATTCAAACTACATGCATTCGCCTGCATGTGATACTAGGACAAGTTGGTGGTTGTTAAACACCTAAGATTCTTGCGCTTCTACCTTTGCGGCCCAATGGCGGCAGTATGACAGCATGAGTGCAGATCAGAGGCTTGCTCAAAGAAGAAGGCCAGGGTTTGAGGGTCCTGGACCTTTTTGGACGGCGGATAGAGCGCGAGGTTTCGATTGACCGTGGCGTGGTGACGGAGTAAAATCATATCGGCGTACTTAGTGCGACCGCGCTCTCTCCTTTTTGAGGCGGGACCCATGAATGACACTACCCCGCATCATCTTCCTCCTCGTTCCAGTGATGAAGCGGGATCGCAAGGCAAATTCTTGGGCTGAAAAGACCACGGGGATCCGCAATTTGTCATCATCATCATCATCAAACACAGGTCGGACTTCGTCCGTCATGACATCTGATGCATCAGGAGCTGCAGGTGGCTACAAGCCAATAGAGGACTGCAAGGGCGTTGACCGACCGCACCGGGTGGTTTTTTGTCGATATGAGCCGGACTTCCTTTTCTCCTCTCTTGATTGGATCAGTGTAAGCTGGGACGTCAGAGCTAATGAGAAGAGATATTCAGCTCTTTGGCCTCTTTCGATCTGTTAATACATGCCTTCTGACCCCAAAGCATTATTTGTCATCAATCGAGTTCTTCAGGAAAATGGATTATCCCAGTGGTGGGTACACCGAGCACAGTGACATTTGGGCTGCCTTCGCTTTATGTTTGGACGGTTGCTGAATAATGCTGATGGGAAGACATTCGTGGGGCGACCGGTTGGCTCCACTCGGAGGACGTGGAGGTAAGACTGCATGGAGATGCAGGTTGCATTAACCAATGAAGGCTACAGATTGGCGACGCTGTTCTGTTACGGAGATTCACAGGGCCCTGTACACCAGCGATGACAGGCCTGACGGTCCTGCAACTGACGCGAGTCGCTGGGCTATGCGTGTTGTCGCCCAGCAACTGGAAAGGAGCACCGTTTCTCTCGTAACCTCCAGAACTCTCCATGTCCTACCCCCCTCTTTTGTCTCGCGTTACCACCTGAATTCGCTCCATGATTCAGAAAGAATAAAATGTTTGAGAAGGTATGGAAGAGTTTTGAAAAAAGTCCTCTTTATTAGAGAAGACGGCAAATCCACCGGCTGATTCTCAAATCCCTAAAAATCAATAAAAAAAAATTGCTGGATTGAAATTTAAGTGCTAGGGTACTACGCCATTCACACTCAAAGCGTTGACTGGACCAAAAGGTGAAAAAGAATAAAACACCTAGTTGAAATGGTATACGGATAAAAAACGGTATTTTTGGACCTATCAATTCACCTGTGGTGAACTACAAATTGCTGGATTGAAATTATTAAGTGCTAGGTACCGTCTATACAACAAAGCTTGATGGACCAAAAGTGAAAAAAAAACCGGTCTGAAATGATAGCGGATAATAAACGGTATTTTTGGCACCTGTATCAAATTCACCTGTGGTGTATACAAAATTAGCTGGACTTGAAATTTAAGTGCTAGGGTTACCTCTATGTACACAAAGCTTGTACATTGAGAACCAAAAAGCTGAAAAAAAGATACACCTGTTGTGAAATGTGTATACAGATAATAAAAGGTAGTTTGGGCACCTGAATCAGTACAACTGTGGTGAATACATAAAGTTGCTGGATTCAAATTTAACTGCAACGGTTGGCTCTATCAGATCAAAGCTGGCTGCTGCCGCAAGTGAAAAAAGAAACGTATCTGAGATCGTATGAGTGGATAATAAATGTCAATTGTTTTGGCACTATCAACCGGTGGTGCGATCTACCAAATATTGACTGGATTCAAAATTTAACTGCAAGGTGGCTATACTCAACAGAGCTGGAGCTGGGTCTAAACATTGAAAAGAAGAGAAACCTATTTCCAATGAAATGTAATCTGATAACTAAAAAGGGGAGTTTCTGCAGTCCCTAACAAATAGAGACCTGCAGTGTAAGTAAGCAATGCGGTCGCTACGGGGCGATGGTCGCGCGGGTGACCCCGCAGAAATAAACCGTCTGTATGACTATATAATGGAATGCAATGTGCCCTTAAACAAATGTTATTGATGTACAATATCCAGTATCCTTATAGGAGGTCGCTGTGTTTGCCCAGCGGCCCCCCCTCTCCCACATCCCGACTCTCCCACCGTGACTGTTACAGCGGTAGAGCAATCTCATAAGAAGATTCTCTGCCTAAATACCTAAAATCTCAGAATCTCTGATCTAACTAAGTTCTAAGGGATCACAGCTAAAAAGTTAGAGCTGTCTCTGTGAACAAATATGAATAATGTTCGCTGAGCTGTTTGATGAGCTGTTTGACAGAGGCAGAGCGCACGTACCTTACTGCTATGAGACGCTGACACACATAGATTAGTGAATGGAAGGGTGCTGTTGCTATGTTAAAACGAGGGTCATGTTGATTTCTGTCCAGCCAATGCGCAAACCATACACATGCCCAGAGTCTATGATGTAGTCACAAACATCTACCCTGCTCTATTGTGTAAGATGATTTGCTGCGCTCAAAAATGAAAGGGAAGCGCCTGCAAAATTGGCGCGATATTTAATAGATTATGCAACAGATTTTAAACCTAAAGTCCTATCGCGTGATCCGGTCGAAAATCCGATACACGTAATATAGCCTGTGAGCCGATTGTCAACTATTGTGCGATAAGCTAATCGCCATCAACCACTAGTGGTGTGATAGCATAAAATTTATAAACAAATACACATTTAAACAGTCTATAATATTAGCGTTTTATCCAGATCCTTACAGCACAGTACGATAAAACTGTCCAACTTGTCCTTCCTACATGAAATGAGGAGATAAATAAGGGTAGAGTATGTCCATAAGTCCTTGGTTATAATCTTGGGAAAATGAAGGGAATAAAACTATAACAATGACCATGCAGTTCTTGGTATATAGTTCATGCAGGCATTAAGGAATACAAATGGCTAACAGTCCAATTTAGAGGTAAAAATAGCAGATGCACATCAAGTCCAGGCTGAGGGTTGTGCAGCCCACCAGGATATTTTGTTTCGTGTCAACCTGGAAATTGGAAGAATCAGTCACAATGTCCTGAGGGTAATTTACCTTGTGCGCTCAAAACAATCTTTTCCTCCGAGGTGGTATCGGTCTCTGCAGCTAAAGGGTTAAGGAGGCAGGTGTCACTGGAAACGGTAAGAACAGTATCCATGGCTCAAAGAAGTACTGTGAAAGGATGACTCGAACGTGCCTTTCTCCATTGTAAGATTCATGGCTTTCTTTTTCATGATGGTGTACAGTTGCCAAGTAGTCATTGACTTGTTGGAAACGAATCTTTCTCTGTAGATACAGCTTTAGTCTTTTGTTCCTGTGAACAACTTGCCAAGCTCTTTACCTACCCTTTTCCAATCCTCATACACATGTCTGTTCCTAGTTATGGCGATGGCACTTGAAAATGTGTCAGGGATATCAGTCTCCCACTTAGTATCGTAACTTGCTAATTCCAAGTGGTTATTTGTCAGCCAAACTTTGGTCGCACACATTTAAGAGGTTCTGCGACTGGTACGGCTAGTTGTGTCGGATTTGTGGTTTCTTCCGGGAACTCATTCCTCACATAGCGCTATCCACAATTTCTCCTAGGCATCATCGGCCAGGTGCCTCTAGATGTATTCCATTTCACCTAGTCAGTCCGTGGTAGCGGGTTGACTGGCATCAGAAACCCGAGTAACATGCAAGGCCCCAAGGTTCAGAGAGTAATTGCACGGGACGGCCAAACATAAGAAAGTAAGTGGGGTCGTACCCAGTTCAGCTATAACCAGTAGTTGGTGTCAATATACACGCAAAATTCAGGTATGCTCAAAGTTTGACAAGTCAGCTCCCTTTAGTAGTGGGTACAGTTGTAAAGCAGTCTTCAATGACGCGGTTCTTGATTCATCGCACATAAGCCCTTTATCCCTTGCTTGATGATATGCACTTGGTGCGTCCGCAGTTTTTGCAAGAATTGTAGAAATAAGTTCTGAAGACAACTGTGATTCAAAAGGAAGAATCCCCACGATCACAGTAGGGATCTTGTAAGGGCACTGTAACAGGCAACATAAAAATTTTTGCAGAAGTTAGCAGTTGTAGGTCTGGTAGTCACGATTCTTCAGACAGGAACTGCTACTTACAAATATGGTAGTATACTGTGATCAATGATTGTCAGGTTTATGCGATATCCAGTTTTGAGCCGGGTTCTAGCTTTACATGGTCTAAAGTTCTTGGGCCCTAAATGTT
Source organism: Phyllomedusa bahiana (assembly GCA_025379985.1). Classification (NCBI taxonomy): domain Eukaryota; kingdom Metazoa; phylum Chordata; class Amphibia; order Anura; family Hylidae; genus Phyllomedusa; species Phyllomedusa bahiana. Next base: position 22,328 of record JAODAL010029448.1, on the reverse strand, counting down.
GCTCCATGAGCCTTTAGAAGTTGGTAGTGCATTACAAAGTCCAAATTGCATACTGTTAAACTGGAATATGCCCAATGAAGTGGTGAGAGGCGTTTTCTTGGTTTTTTCACAGGTCTTTAGCGTGTTGGGGGGGGGGTATAATAGATTACCAGTAGTCGCTGGTTAAAGTCGAAATGTCGGCCCAAAGTATAGCACGACTGTTTCCGTAAGCGGTCAAAGATTCATTCAATGGCAGTGATAAAGGATAGCGTATCGCTTGTGATGGTTTTCACAGCTTGCAGGTAGGGTCTCCTTACAACAGAATCTGATGGGTTTCCGATCCCCTACTTCTTCGACAAGGGACTATATGTGCAGCCCAAGGACTCTGATGTCCTTGAATGGACATCAGCCTTATTTGATCCATTTATATGTTTTTTAACAGGCTGGTACATAGAAAGAGGAAGAGGTCGATAGGACGAGTATGAGCCTGAGCAGAAGTGTGGAACAGTGAGTATAACTCAACAGCGAAGGACACCACTGGGACAGGTGGGACAGAGGCAGAGGAGACTGCTGCAGTTGCAGGGACACGGCCATGCCCGCGGCTCAAAACGGGAGCCACGGCATGGACCGTGACATTACCTAGGTCACCACCACTCTGCTTCAGGCTTATGCGGCATTTAGGTCATGGATCAGCATCATAACTCAGCATTTTTATACACATCATCCTGACACAATTGTTATACTGCACATAACAATGGCTTCCATAGTAAATATTCTCAGGGGCCCAAATAAATGTAGGAGTGAACACTCCTGTGCACTATAGAACAGAGAGTGGCTCTATGATTAATGTAAATAATTTGGGTGACAGTGTGCATCCTTGCCTTGTGCCTCTACCCAAAGGGAAAGGGTCAAAAATGTTACCATTGACACAAGCTTGAGACATAGGTTTCAAGTATACCAAATGTAGCAAATTTAAAAATGGGGTATTCCCATTCAGGTCAGTAGTGCCCACATAATTTGCCATTTGAGTCAAAAGTCTTTTATTATCTAAAGAGGCTATGACTTTACTGCCAGCATTATTATGTTGTATATACAAATTAGTATACACTCTAGAAATGTCTGTGGCCTTTATCATCATGAATCCTGACTTATTAGGTTCTATCAGTGATAAGATTACTGATGTCAACTACAGGTAGAGCTGCTATTGTCAGACTTGGACTGACCCGCATGGAACAGGGGAAACCCTCAGTGGGCTCCAGAGCATGGCAGGCCTGAAGTTGCTTTTCAACGGCATATGCATTTTTAGGAGATTCAGAAAGTCAGAAAAAAAAGGCAAAAAGAGACAGAGTATAGGAGATATGTACAGTTATGTACAGTAGCTGTAGGATGGGCCTCCAGAATCAAATCCACCGGGAAATCTTAAGATTAACTTCATCGGGGGGCCCTAAGCACTGTAGTCCATCACTGGCTACAGTAGAAGCATATTAGAAAAGATGTTGTAAACCGGCACTGTGAAACACTTATTGGGGGTGACTGCAGATAAAGGGGCAAGTACAGGTCAATACATTTAAGGGTTCACTTTCTCTCTTTAATATGGGTGTTTACTTAATGTTCTCAACAAAATGTATTTAAATCAAAATATAAACAGTTCAACCTTTTTATTGTTATAAGTTTAGATTTTATTTGTATAGAATCGTAACTTGGATAACAATTGTGCTATATTTTGTTATAAGTTTAAGAACCAGTAGATTGTGTTTGTGTTAAATTATGACTGATACCAATCAGACTACACTTATTAGTAATTAATACAGTAATGAAATAATTCCAAAAGGGTTTATTTACTTTTGCTTGCAGCTGTATTTGAGATTGTGAGCACTTATACATGAGCTTGTTAGTTAAACGTTTTATGGAAAGTCAGCAGCTAAACCTAAAATTAGTACTTCCTATTTTTAAGATATCACTGGGCTCCTTTTTGATTAAGGCCACTGACAGGAGTACTGCCTTATTGGCACCCCTGGCATCCCTTTTACAATAGCATGATCCCAAAACCAGCAAAAATGCCCTTATGGACACTCAGAATAAAATTAGCAAGAACAAATCAGTATTTCAAACAAGATTTTTGTGAAAAGGACATTGACTATCATTGTCTTTTACTGCAGCATGACAACAAAAGCAGCACAGATGCCCTTATGGACCCTCAGAATAAAAATTTGCACTAAGAAATCGACTATTTAAAACAAGATTTTTTCCAATGCTGCTGCGATGGCTACTTGCCATTCTACTGCTGTCACGTTGCTGACGTTGTTCCACCGTGACATTAGAACGTGAAGAAGACGCAATAGATGTCTCCAGTTGGTCAATGAGCCCTGTCTCAAATTCCTGCATTCTACTGTCAAATTGAGTGGGTGGAAGGAAATTGCTGACTTTTGATTTGGAACGTGGATCAAGGAGGGTGGCCACCCAGTAAGCGCTGTTCATTTTGATTGCATTGAGGCATGTGAAATTTGAAATGAGTATGTGAAATAAGCCTTTTTTCAATTTGACCTTTATTATTGGTGTCTTTTACAGTGGCATGACCCCAAAACCAGAAAAAATGCCCTTACTGACCATCAGAATAAAATTCACAGGAAGAAATGACTATTTCCAACAAGATTTTTCTGAATAGGACATTGAGTATCGCTGTCTTTTAAAGCAGCATGACCCTAAGACCAGCCAAAATGCCCTTATGGACACTTCCAATAAAATTTGCACAAAGAAATGCAGACGTTTGAGGGGGAGGTCCAGATGACGCAGCAACGCTGACAGTCAGGCCGAAGCAGTGTGCAAATGCTGGAAGTGTGAGCTAAGACGTTGAGCCTTCCTCAGAAGACAGTCAAGACCTGGGTAGCACGCTTGCAAAATTTCTGCCTATACGAGAGTGCTTGCCCCTCCATATAAAATTAGAAAAAGCCTTAGATAGTACCAGGGCCGTCTTAATAGCACTACGGGCCCCTGGGCAGAGAGGTGTACTGGGTGAAGGTGAGAGGGGACCTGCGCCACAGACCGGCGCCGGTACTCAAGGCCCGCCACGGGGAAACCCCAGCCTCCCCCGGTGACGCTCCGAGCCGGCACTGCGGCCCGAATCCCGGCTGCCAACGGGCAGAGCCTGGCGTTCGCTCCACTGGGCAGGGTAGGCGGCTGCCCGGGAGGACCCCCTGAGATCGTGGGGCCCCCGGGCAATGGCCTACCTGGCCCAATGGAAAAGACAGACCTGGGTAGCACCATTACATCCTTATGCTTAAACAACAATGGAATACTTTGCAAAGGATAATGTCACATTATGCCATAAACTCGTTGGGAAATGGGGGTGTGGCCTGCTTCGATGGAGTGAAGGCGCACTTAAGGGGACATGTATGAATCTCGGCGCGTCGGAGCACACGTTTTCGAGCGCTCGAAAGTAAAAGCTGCACCTCATGTATGTCGGCGCCCAAGGTGCGCTCATACATGCGGTGTAAAGTCCACCGCGCCTCGCCAGTGTGTGAGGTGCATTGCGAGACTTAGGCGCAGTGCGGGACTATGCCTAAGATTCGCCACCCGAGGAGGTGCGCTCATACATGCGGTGTAAAGTACACCGCGCCTCGCCAGTGTGTGAGGCGCAGTGCGGGACTGCGCCTCAGATTCGCCGCCCGAGGAGGTGCACTCATACATGCGGTGTAAAGTCCCCTGCGCCTCACCAGTGTGTGAGGCGCAGTGCGGGACTGGGCCTAACATGTATTCCGATTCGAGACAGGCTGGAAATGAGCGAAAAATCATTAAACATGTTAGTGAATAGCAAAAAGAGTTGTCTTTCAAATGAATGATGAAGTGAAAAATCAAAGCTGTCTAAAAGCGATTAAATGTAGTGAAAAAGTGGATCATTTAAAATTAAAGTGAAAATATATAAGATCGCTCAAGAAATCAATATCAGCTCTCAGCTTCGTGAGGCATGGAGTATTAATTAAAAAAAAGTTTTTATTAGGTGTAAAACATTATCTGAAAAAGAGCTCAAACCTTCTATAAACATACATAAATAAAATCAATAACAAAAAATCAAGAACGGCGCAACATCAGGAATTTGGATATTGGAAATTGCCGGGAAATACAGTAATTCAAATTCTGTAAGCGTTTCTCATTGGTCGGCAGAAACCAGCCAATCAGAATAGGAGCGACAGTGACCCATTATAACCTATGGAGTAGTATTGACCAATCAAATGAAAAGGCGGGACAGTTCAAAATACAGTAAAAAAGGCAGAAAAGAGCTGATTGGTTGAACTAGCGGGGGCTTGGCTATCCCGGCCAATCAGAGCGCGAGCTACTTTGTCTCATTGTAGTCTATGGAGAGATGGGGGGCACTGAAATCTCAGCTCCGAGCGGCATGGAGAATTAGGAAATAAATCGTTTTTATTAGGTGTAAAACATTCTCTGAAAAAGAGCTAAAACCTTCTGAAAACATACAGAAATAAAATCACTAACAACGCGTTAGTCGCCGAGACCGGCGCTACATCAGGGATTGGGATATTAATAACTGCCGGGAAATACAGTAATTTAAAATCTGTAAGCGCTTCTCATTGGTCGGCAGAAACCAACCAATCAGAATAGGAGCGACAGTGAACCATTATAACCTATGGAGTAGTATTGACCAATCAAATGAAAAGGAGGGACAGTTCAAAATACAGTAAAAAAGGCAGAAAAGAGCTGATTGGTTGAGACCAGGCGGCAGATATGAATCCACCAATCATATGTAGTGCGTCTATTTTGAGTGGAGCAAGAAGGGCGCGATAGAAGGGTGCCCTAAAAGTTATTACTGTCTATGGGAAATATTCTAGTACTGTGATTGGTTGGGGGGAAGAGGGGCTCGTCCTGCTTAGCCAATCAGCGGGTGAGCTACTTATCTCATAGAGTTCTATGGGGAAAAGAAATGCAGAGCGAGCTCTGTTTGTGATTGGCTAAGTTAAAAGAGGCGCGATTATTTGGGCCAATGGGAGAGCGAGCGACGCTCTTATGGGTTTTCTAATGCAATCTATAATAAAACTGTACATGCCCGAAATCAAATGATAAGACTCACGAAGTTGTACCGATCTCTATATAAAATGAACAATAATATGGGGGTAACGAAAATAAACTAATAAATATTAATTCAATAAATTCATTTTTCTTTTTTAAATTTCGTTAGCCCCATATTATTGATCATTGGCTAACGAAAATAAAGAAATAAAAATGAATTCATTGAATTCATTTTTATTTGTTTATTTTCGTTACTCCCATATTATTGTTAATTTTATATAGAGATCGGTACAACTTCATGAGTCTTATCATTTTGATTTCTGGCATGTACAGTTTGATTATAGATTGCATTAGAAAACCCATAAGAGCGTCGCCATCACAATTCAAGGACACCCAGGGTGCCTAACAAAGCCTCCCTCGCGTACCAACCTGTGTAGCGAAAGGAAGACATCAGTTGGGCTATCTTGTCCCTGGAGAAGTGAGAGCATGAACGGTTTCCATTTCCTAAAGAACCCTTCAGTACGAAGTTCTTTGTGACGTTCCGTCTCCAATCTGTCCGCTATCAGATACTGCCTCATACCGTCCTCCAATAAAGACATAGGGGGTATTTGTGGCTTCAGCCAATGAAGTAGGAGGCAAGTTTGGCAACTAGCATAGCTATGTGGATAGCACTGGGGACGGAGCCCACGCCTCCAGATTCAACATCGTCCGGTCGTCTAGTGTAGTGGAAATTAACAGCTCGTAACTCTTGGTTAATTCAATTTGCCAATGACGCCAGACATAATTAACAAAGCGATCCCAGAAGAGTTGCATGGAGGGACATTGCCAAATTCCATGCCACATAGTCGTGGCTGGGGCACGGCATTTGGGGCATGACTGTCGTCTATCAGGACAGTTATGTGTAGGGGGGAGATTAAAGCCATCGTATACATTGTGTAAGATTTTAAAATGAGTCTCCCTCCATGTCTCACAGATCACCGTCTTGCGGACCTTTTGCAGGCCCGTCAGGATTTTGTCAGGTAACTCCTGATCTCCCAATGTACGTCCCCATTTATTAAAAGGTGACCCACCACCCCTCCCCCAGTCACATTCTCTCAAGATGCTATAAATGCGAGAGAGGAAAAAAAACGATTCATGACATTTCAACAGGGAGTCAAACCATTTGGAGAACAGAGTCTGGAAAGGTTCTTTAGTCTGGCTTTCCAAAATGAAAGTGCAGGGAACATATGAACCGCAGGGAGCGAGAATTTACTTCTGAGTTCAGAAGGGGTCAACCACCTTTTCTCTTCCATATGTATTAAATGTTCCGCATACATCACTCCTCTCTTCCTCCACAGCTTGAACATGGGGTTTTCCCTGCCCTGAGGAAACTCTGGTAGATCCCACAGCGGGAGCTTTTTAGACATTTGGTAAGGTAGCTGAAGCAATTTGCGAATATGCTTCCAGGTTGCTATCGTGTCTTTAAGCAAACATTGTCAAATGCTTTTTCAGCATCAATCGCAATCATGACAGGGTGTCCGATGGGAGGGGAGGTTCCTTTCACTGTTTCCAGCACCGCCAGGATCTTCCTGAGATTGCCCACTGCGGCACGTCCCTTAATAACTCCTTTTTGAGCAGGGCCAATTAGAGAAGGGAGCAGGGCGGCCAGTCTATCAGCTAAGATTTTGGTGAGAAGTTTCTGGTCTGTGTCTATCAGCGAGATTGGTCGGTACGAGGAAGGCAAAAGGGAGTCCTTCCCTTTATTTGGGATGACCTTTATGTAGGCATTTTTTGACTGGGGACGGATGTTGCCTTCCCTGATGATTTGATTAAAGTACTCGGTCAACACGGGGGTGAAAGGTTCTACCAGGATCTTATCGATATCACTGGAGAACCCATCGGGGCCTGGGGCCTTTCCATTGGTCAATTGACGGATGGCTGATTGCACCTCTTGGGGGGCTGATCTGGGGCTTTAAGGGCCCTTTCCCAAACGGTTCAGAGGAAGTTTTGGAAGAGGAGCCGAGAGGGCCAGGAATTTTTTCCCTATCTGGGGACCTAGCTTGGGGGAGTCTGGGGGGTGGGGGGGAAGTTTTTGCTGTTAAATAGAATGGTTCTTGGGGGAATCGTTTATCAGATAGGGATCAAACGTGCGGATGGAAGTAATATAGGAGGGGGTGTAACTGCCCTGAAGCAGTCTGGATATCAAATTTTCCCTCCCTTTTTTTCCCCTTTCCCGGAAATTTAGGGGGGAAATTTTCAAGGAGGCGCTGAACCCCCTCTTGGGGCCAAACCCCACAGGTCAAAGTTCTCTTGCCTTTTTCCCCCCAGCCCCGTCAAGGTCTCCCCCCCCCCCCCAAAAAAATTTAGGGGAGAAATTTGTTTTCCCCCTTCCTAAACTCCCCCGGGTGGCCTTTATCTTTACCCTTTTCCCTTTCAGTTTACCCCCTTGTAAGAGGGGGTGTAGGCTTTAGTCCACCCAAAAAGGGGAAAACTGTTTTGGGGCCATGGCCCCCCAAAAAGGGGAAAAGGACGTCCACAAATGTTTTTTCTTTTTGGGGAGGGCAATTTTTTTCCCACCTTTATAATATTAAAGGCGGCAAACCCTCATTTTTGGCCAAAATGGGGGGGAAAAAGGGCCAAATGTTTTTCCGCCCCCCTTAGGGGAAAACATCAGCTCCCCTCAAATCTTACGGGCGAGTGATTTGGGGATTTTAATATATTGTTTTAAAAAAGGGACCACGAAAATTTGGGAATTTGTGAAAAAAAAGAGAACTCCCCTACTGTCAGGGGGGGAGGTCTCCCCAAAGCCATTTTCTGGTCCCTGTTGGGGGGCAGAAAATGTTGAAGAACCCCCAAGGGGGGGGTCTACGTGAGGGAACCCCAGGGGTTTTGATTCGTGATGGTCCCTTTTTTCCGGGTAAAAGAACCTCATCCAGAACCCAAATTTTTGTTACCCCCTATTATTGGGGAAGAAAGGTCCTTTTTTTTTGGTTTCCCCCAAAGTTTTAAAAAAAGGGCCCTGCAAAAGGCTTTAGGCCCATTGATTTTAAACCCAGGATATTAATTTTTGGGCCCAATTTTTAGGTTTTTTTCGTTGTGCCCCTTTGCCCCCCGGGTTTTCAGGGGGTCATGGGGGAGGGCCTGCAAAAGGAAAAAATTCTTATTTTCCGGGGGTTTTTAAAACCTGTTTACCCGACCGTCCCCTGGGGAGCCAAAAAACCCCCCCAAACCCCAAAATTTTCCCTCCCGTTCGAAAAAAATTTCTTCTGGCCCTTGGGGTGGGCCCCTTTGTGGGAAGACAATGTCTGGCCCGTTTTTTCCCAAAGGGGCCCCAAAGAATTTTAACCCGCTTTTTTTGGGGAGGGGGAAAACCCCCTTTTATTTTTCCATGGGGAGGGACTTTTTAAGGGGGGGAGGGGAAAACCAAAGGGGGAAAGTTTAAGAGAATAGGTTGTGTGGTTCTGACAGTGAGAGGGGGGGATATCAAATTTAGACGTCAAACTCAAACAAAGGGGGTTAAGTAATCAGGAACCACTAAAAAGCTGTGCAGATTAGAAAAAAAACCTAAATAAATAAATAGTGAATGTTATGGCACGCAGAGATCCAGGGACTGAAACTTCTTGGAATCTCCTATCGCGTAATAGGACACTTTTTTTTCTGGCCCGAGGGATGCGATCAGAAAAAGACAAGAAAATTAACGTTCAAATCTTCTCCAACCCTCCTGCCAGAAATAAGGGAGCAAAAAGGAATTTTTGTAATTTTTGTAACTCCCTAAGTATAGAAATCAGCAGCGGGTTAACCGCTTGGACCAACAAGGAAATAGTTAAAAGTCTCTAGCAAAATGATATGCCAATAGCATCTAGGGACCACTAGACATACAGGTGGAAGCTCCCTAGAAACATTACAGAGCCAAGTACAAAAGATTCAAAAGGAACCGCATGTGTCAATGTGCTGGTATCATTAACATATGAGTGGAAGGCCACTTGCATTTAAAAGTTACTGCCATCAGCAGTAGGTCACAGTAAAATGCAATAGAAGTTAAAACTATGTAAGATCAACAGCAAACCGTAGGAATCAACACCAAGCCATTACTCACGACCTCCCCCGATCGTTGTAACAGTCCAGATAGACTTGTAGGTGGAACTTCAGGTCGGAGAGTGTCGAGGGGACTCCAGAAGACGTCGAGAGTGTCGGAGACCTCTTTTCTCTTGGGGAAGGAGAGTCGTGAAGTAAAGATGCCTATCCAGTTCTCGCTGTTGAGAGTGACCCCGCGATGTCGAGGGTCCCCAGGACCATCCAGAACCGGCAGGTCCATCTTCTGCATACGCCAATGACGAATGAAGAACTTCGGGGCAGCCATCCGGAAGAAGCACCTTTTGGGTTGGCCGTTACAACATCTGGAAGCCGAATCTTCATGGAGAACAATAAGGATCAGACTGCTGAAAGTCTCGTCGACCGTCTGGAGATCATCAACGAGAATCTTCAAAAATAATATATTGTGTACCTCGAGAAGTGTAGGGGATTTCTGTTTGCGGATGCTCTGAGGAAGTCCTGTTTATCATTGGTAGTCCAAGGTACTTGACATGACAGTGGGGGTTTTTTCCTCAGTTGATCCCCTTTTCACTTCCCCAGAAGGGGGTTCGGGGCCATGCATTGCTCTCTCCCCCCGCACTTCACTGATCCCAGGCTTGCGGGAGGGCAAGTTGAAATTCGGGAGGCTGTTTTGCTTTATCGTCAGGGGGCCCCATATCCGCAGATTGCCCCTGCGGCTTTTCAAGTTTTACGGGGTCATATAGGTATCATGAGATTTAACATGATGAGAGCTTAGATGTAGCACATCATTTTCTGCCCCCAAAAACTGCGGGGACCCTGTGTTCCGCTCCTCTACCCTTTTAAATCATGTCCCTAATTTCATTTTTAAATTTACTCAGGGATCCTGGGGGCTCCTTTTGGGCTTGAATTTCAGGGCAATAGTCTGGTCCCTCGGGGCGAAAACTTGTAGTCAGAGGGAGGAGAAATGCCCCACGGGGGCACGGGAAATGGGGCCCGAAGCATTTAGGGCAGTGTACGTTTGGGGCAGTGAGTTTATCGCTAGCTCCGGCTCATCACGGGCCCGGCGGGGGGCCGCCATTTTGGTGTCTCCACATCGTGCGGGCAGGCAGAGGGGAAGCGTCTTTATTCCGCTCCTAGGAATACCCTCCATCCACCCTGCACCCAATTTAAGGTACAGGGCGTCAGGGGGAGCCTTGAGTGCCGCCAGCGGGTATTTACGGGCTGGAGCAGGAGGGAAAAGGAGAGCTCCAGCGCTCAATCCCCGGCCGGCCGAACCGGGAAATCTCCTCATTTCTTTTTTCCCCCTAGAACCCCAAAAAAAAGTAGCCACCCGTGATTGCTAAGCAGGAAGCCCCCTTCCCCCCAACCAAACACATACTAAATTTCTTCCCATAACAAAAATAACTTTTGGGGGGCCCCCTACGCGCCTTTCTTGCTCCACTAAATAACGCACCCCCTATGATTTGTGGGTTCATAAACGCCGCCCGTCCAACAAACAGCTCTTTCTCCCTTTTTTCTGTATTTTGAACTTCCCGCCTTTTTTATTTGATTGGGAAATACTACTCCAAAGGTTATAAGGGTCGCTCCTATTTGGGTTGGTGGTTTTTGCCGACCAAAGAAAAGCTTTTCAGAATTTGAATTACTGTATTTCCCCGGGAATTTCCAATATCCCCAAATTTCCGATGGGCGTGTTTTTAGTATTTTTTTTAGAAGGTTTTAGTTTTTTTTCAGATAAATTTTTGACTCCTAATAAAAACGATTTTTGGAATCAACCCATGCCCCACGGGGGCTAGAGCTGAGATTTATTTCTTTGGGGGATATTAATATTTTTCATCTAATTTTACTTCTCGCTTCACTTCGCCCCCTCCGGTCATTTTTGACCAACTTCAATTGGTCGCCGTCGGAGCTGTCAGCGTTTCAAAGGGCCGCACTTTTTCCCGGAATTTGAAATTTTGGGGTGTCCCCCACCCCGAACTTCCACACAACGCCCCTTGCACACCCCTTCTTTTTTGGCGAATTGAAAAGTGGGAAAGGGTTGGCCTAACAACCGCATCACTGTGCCCACAGTTTTTGACCGGTAGGCGCAGTTTCCGCCAGAAACGCGGCAAATCCCGATCATACATGTCGCCCTTAGTGTGAACTCCTACAGAATCCTGAACTAATCCTCGCCATCTGGATTGGAAAACTTTCTGCTTGATGCTGGTTGTGGAAGGGGGCGAGGTGGGGACACGGGGGAAACCACTATATTTATATTCTGCCCTAGGGAAACTTAAACTCTATCTTTTTCAAACTATTAAAAAAACTAAAAAGTAATTTTTTTATTATAAAAATTAACCTTATACAGACTATTTAAAAAAAACCCGATTTTTAATTTACCCTTTAACCCTTTTTTACTTTGAAGGAAGGGGGAAAAGCTCCCTTTTCTTTTAATCAAGTCCCCGGGGGGAACAAAAACCTATTAACAGGAAAAACCTTTTTAAAAAAGCCCCAAATTTAAATAATCCCAGTAAGGGGGAAACCCAAACCTCCTTTCTTGGGCAGGGCGTCCCTAATCTAATGGGCACAAAAAAAAATTAAAGGGCCCCCCCTTTTACACCCTTTTCAGCGGGGAACACTTGGGAGGGGCAGAGGTAAGAAAAACAATTTAAAAAAGTCATGCCCGCCTCCCCAAAAATGTTTCCCCCAAAAACCAGCTAAATGGCTTAAACAGGGGGTTTAAAGGGCCGGTCCCCCGTGGTTTTAAGCTCATTTCCCTTTTTTTTATTTATGTTTGTAAACATTTCCCTTTTCAGGTGTTTAACCCAAATTTGCCCTAAAAGAATCCAAAAACCCCCTTCCCCCCTTTAACTCTCCTGCCCCACACACTAATAATATGTGATGTACTGCTGCCCCCCAATTTCTCCCCTAAACAACATTCCCCAGGGAAAAATTCACCATCTCCATAACGGCTTGCGCCCTATTTACCATGCTGCCCGCCCCGCTACTTTATCAAGGGACATTTCTGCCCTACTGTGATGGACCCGTCCCCATTTTCTTTTATTATTGCCTCGATGGCTACCTAGAACAGACTAACAAAAAGGGTGTTAATTCCACAGCACACACCATTTTAAATCAACCCCCATAAACCCCTTTCCCCATGTCAAATATGATATTAATTGGGAAAAATTTTACTCCTTGTATTTACACTTTTTGTCAGTCTTTCCATAAAGCACTTCTCCTTTATATTAATATACATTTTCCCTTTTTAAAAAAGCTGGGGCTTTTTTAAATCCATATTCCATTGTACTGTACACTATTGTCTTAGTCTACCCCCATAAACCAAATTCCCTTTTATATCTAAATATCATTTTAAATTTTTAAAAAAGCTGCAGGCCCTTTGGTTGCCTGCCCCCCCTCCCGAAATTTCACCTCCACTTCCCCTTTAAAGATTCTTGTTTACAGGTACGGGCCACCTAATTATTACGTCACAATGGGAGCATGAAAAAAATTTTTAGTACATTCATACTTTTTGCATCTGCATCATCGTCTGCATATTTGTATTTAAATTTAGCACAAAATTACCAGCGAGCAAAACAATAAATCTATACATAATAAATTTATAATGATAGATGGTAATCTGCTCCCGAGCTGGTCTCACCAAAAAAAAGCGAGTGCTATATTATAATTAGTTGCCAACAACCCCTCATGCACAGAAAAAATATAAAACATCCAATTTGTAAATAGAAATCGTGGCTCACTGATAATACTTCATCATTGCAAAAACACGGGGAAAACGAGGGACAGTGGAGGCAGGGGGGGGAAGGAGGGAGATGGGGGGGGGGGGGGAAAGGGAGAAAAAAAAAAGACCCTATGTGAATTTGATCTTCTATGTCATATTTCAACCGTGCAATGCCACTGACCTACTTACACTATATCATGTTTCATCAAAAATTTTTATATGGGGGAATCAGCAAGTTTAAAAATAAATTTGAAAAGAAAAGCCTTAAAATTTTAGGCCTTTGGGTTCATGTATTAGTCTGTATACCCATCTTGCCTTTCCTGCAACAAAACCATCCAGATGGCCTTTTCTTTCCCTATTTTTTTTTCCAAGATCCCCCAGAATTTTAGCACCTCTATTTCACCATTTGTACCTCACGGCCACTTTTTAGGTACACCATGTAGTAACGGGTTTGGGCCCCCCTTTTTCCTTCAGAACTGCCTAATTCTTTTGGCATAATTCAAAAGGTGTTGCAACCCCTGCTCAATTGGTACCAAGGGGCCCCCAAAGAGTGCCCAAAAAAATATTTCCCCCACCAAAAGACACCCCCACCCCACCCGAAAACCCTTGATACAAAGGGAGGATGGTCCTTCTTTCTGTTGTTGACGCCAAATTCTGACCCCACCATCCGAATGTCGCGCAGAAAACGAGACCACAGTCAGCAACGTTTTTCCAATTTCTACTGTCCAATTTCGAGAAAAATTTGGGGAAAATTGGGCCTCGTTTCCTGTTCTTTGTGAAAGGGTGGACCCGGGGTGGGCTTTTTGTGCGTAGCCCCTCGCCTCAAAATTCGCCTATGTGCTTCAAGATGCTCTTCTGCCACCTTGGGTTTTAAAAGGGTGGCTATTTGAGTCACTGTTGCCTTTCTTCAGCTCGAACCATCTGCCCATTCTCCTTTGCCCCTGGCATCAAAAGGCATTTCCCCCCACCGGACTGGCCCCTCACTGGTTTTTTTTTCTTTTTTGACCATTTTCCGTAAGACCCTAGAGATGGTTGTGCGTAAAATCCCAGGAGATCAGCAGTTTCTGAAATACTCAGACCCAGCCCTTCTGGCACAACAACCATTGCACGTTCAACAGGCACTCAAAATCACTTTCTTCCCCCATACTGATGCTCGGTTGAACTGCAGTAGATTGTCCGTTTGACCATGTCTACATGCCTAAATGCACTGATTTGCCGCCATGTGATTGGCTGTTTAAGAAATTAAGTGTAACGAGCAGTTGGACAGTTTTACCTAATAAAGGGCACGGTGAGTGTACTTCCAAAATGGTGTCTTCTCCTAGGGGGTGTCACTCTAGTTTTAATAGTACGCAGATGTTTCGAGATCCGATCGACGAAAATCCTGTATGGTTTTTTTCCACATAGATCTTGTTGCAAGTAAACATGGCCCAAAAATCACCCTCTGGTTTTACAGTTTGAATGAATTGTCTTATCTCAAATCCTTTCTCTATCAATGATTAACAAATTCTTTTGTTTCCATATAAATGGACAGAATGAACATTGCCACAGGGATATGGAGCCTACCACCGTGGACTGTAACCAATGTTTTTTTTGCATCTCCCTCAAAATGACTATGCACAAAATTTATCCTAAGAATTTTTCCCTCTTCTATAAGTTACACTAGGATATTTAGGAATCACCTTAGAGAATACCGGATCTGCCTCAGAATGTGCCAAATGTCTCTAAGTATAACGTCTCATTTCATGGCTCTATCATCACAGGTACTATACAACGAATTAAATATTTTTTTCCTCTTGTTCTTCTTTTTACTGATTAATAAGTGTCCTCTGTGACTAGTCAAAGCCCTGTTAAACACCTTCCTCAAAATTTTTTGGGATAACCCTTTGCCTGAAAATGTTCATTAAAAGCTTCTAAAAGTAGAGCCAAAAAAAAAATTGTATTTTTTTTTTTTATTTTTTCCCCCACTCCCTACGAGCCCTAAGAAATTGCCTATGGGAATCGCCCTTTTTTTGAGAGCGTGCCTGCCATGCTAGAAAAGTGTAACAAACTATTGGTAAGCCGTATTTTTTCGGAATATCTTTGTCTGAATCTGCTTGTTTTCTCCCACATAATTCTTAAGATCCAAAAACTAATTTACTCTCATGATTTTCAAATGTGAATTCATCCCAATGTTCATTATCATTGATCTAGATACAAAATCCCTGAATAATTTTTCACTACCATCCCCACAAAATCAATATATCAACAATAAAGCCTCGCAAAAATAAAATCCTATCTGGAATATTTCAAAGTGTTCAGAAAAAACAGATATCATCCTCCACCAAGCCTAAAATTAATTAGCAAACTTGGCGCACAAACTGTGCCCAATTGGCTGCTCCCTTTATCGGTGATACAAGGTACCATCAAACAAAAAACAGTTTTATGTGTCAAAACAAAATCCAATAGCTTAAAACGACAATATTATTTCCATAAATTTGTGTACACTCTTGAAATTCCAAAAAATACATTGATTGCTTTCAGGCCAGATTATGTCTGAATGTTATTATATAGGGGCTTCTACGTCTAAACATGCAAGAGTGTACTTTCAAGGTCACCACTAATCGTTAATTCCATCACAGTGTTCCTCTGTATCTTTAAGATATGAAGAAGGCCAGTGACAAAGGCATCAAGTATATGACATACATACGTGCAAGTCCTTAGGTTAAATTATTTTCTACCTGAGAGTATTCGGTCTTCCCTTAGTATTAGCACAACCTCTTTATGCACTTTTGGTAATGCATAAAAGGTAGCAATATAGCGAAATTCACATTTAACAAAATTCTTTTCTCCTCCTCAAGTAATTAATTTTTTTCTTAATTCCCAAGGTCCAAAATCCTTTTTATTCCTTCAATAACTCATTGGTTGGATCTTTTGGAAAGCCTCTCATATGTTTCTGAATCATCAAGTATTCTCTCAATCATTGCTCTTTAGTCACTTCTATTTAAGATGACAATATTACCACAATCTAACAGGGAGCTAGTAATCAAACCCACTGGGTTTGATTACTAGCTCCCTGTTTAGATTTGTAATTCGCAATAGCTAATTGTTCCTCCCATTTTAAATTTAAAGAAGATGGTTGTCCTCTGAGTGCTAGTTTCTTTATATCTTGCGTTACTACTTCACAAATGTTCCAATAAATTATATTGTGATATCGGAGGTGTATTAGTAAGATTTTGGTTTTCAAATTAGTCAAGGTATACTAATAATTAATGGGGTCTCCTTCACCTTCAACCTGCAATTGTTCAAGATCACCCAATGTAATTTTTTTCCTCTAGTTTCCTAAAGGTTTGCTCATCATAATTTTCATTTTAGGATATTTATTAAAGCCAACCTTCTAGCAAAGGAGATTTAATATCTTTACCCATACAAACTCATTAAATTTGGACATGGGAGTAAACCTAGGACCATATGTCAACACTGTTTTTGATTTTTCTGTTAGTCTAAAGAGGATAAATTAATCACTTTGAAGTGCTCCATCCTTTGTTTATTTCTGATAATTTCCCTTCTCTCTATCCCTCAAGAGAATCCTGTTGTTCTAAAAAAAGTGGAAGCAATTTGCCATTTTGAATGCTCCTGAGATTGAGTTTGCATTGTATTCAAACATGTCCATTTCCTGCCACTATGGCATATTTTTATTGCCTTGAAATCACATTGCCTGTGCTCCCCTACCAGGTCCAGCTACACACAGATGCATAAGGAGGATAATGTATTGATCCCACTGGTCCAGTCTCCTGATTGGCATCTCTGAGATTCTGAATCTTGTACTGTTTGAGTAGATGATTTTTTATGCGTTTTCTTATTTGCCCAACCTTGTTTTTTCTATACCTTCCTCCAACCCATTTTCTTACCCTGTGTAAACTATTAATAAAACCCTTAGAAGATTCCTTTACAGCAAAAAATCTCAAATTTGACAAATCTGAAAAAAAATTAGGCTTTGTAGGTAAATCTACTATTTTTCCAAATATAACCCGATTATTATCAAAAAACTTTTCCCATCCTTAATATTTGTTATTTTTCCTCTCTTTTTAAATTTTTTCTCTCAGAGAAATTTATATTTATTGTAATTTTTGTTCAATTCAGGGAAATCGGATGGGCCCGAAAGTTATTAATCTCCGCTATCTCCATTAGTTGTTACTTTTTTATTTAAAAGAAATTTTTTTTTTATTTCCACAGGTATTTCATCAAATTTTAGAGAGCATTTTATTAGCAATTTTTTCCCAACCCTTTTTTTCCCCAAACCCTTTTTCCCTGAAAAAGCTATTCCTTCCTTCAAAGTGAAAAGGGTTAAATGGTAGGGTTTGAAATCGGTTTTTTTTTAAAAAGTGGTTATAGAGGTTTTTAAAAGTTACGTTTTTTTGTGTTTTTTTAACAGAGAATGTAGATTTAAGTTTTAGCACCTTAGTGGTCTGCAAACCTGAAATGGCGCCCAAAAAAAAGAAAAAAAGACCCCAGAGTTGGGAGATGCTCTTTTATTCTGGGCTTGAGGTTTAGCAAAAAAAGAGCACTATGCCCATCGGATACCTCTAAAAAAGCAGAATCTGAGGAATTGAATAGATTTTTATTCACCTGATCAATCTACCCTTTCCCGTGAATTTGATAAAAATTGAAAATTGCAAAAAAAAAAAAAAAAATTAAACTTTGAAATTTCACCTCCCCTTTTCTTTTAAAATATGTGAAATAACGAATGGCTTGACAAATTGATAAATGCTTTTTTTTAAAAACTTTAAGGGGTCTTTTTTTTTTTAAATGGGGGTATCTAACATACAGGCCCCCCCCAAAGCCCGTAAACTGGATTGGTGCCTAAAAAAGTTCTTTAAAATCAAACTTTTTTTTTCCGATTGCCATGTCCATAATTCGGGATAAAGGGGTGAAAGGGGTGGGGCAAAGACCCTAGCAGCTGTTGGGCTCAGATAGATGATGTGGCCTTTTTACTGACAAACCTCCTTGAAGCAACATCTACTGTATCATCCTAGCTTGAGAAACTTGCTGACAAAAGCAAAGACAATGCTCGCTTTCTGAAAGCTTGGAGAGACCTTTTAAAGGAAGGGATCCCGTTTTTACCCACATTTTTTAACCTCCGGGCCTTCAGGAATCTTTAGTCTTGATTCAGAAAACAAGGATGTTCATTTAATAGAAACAAATAATGGAGAGCTTTCATCTGCTCTGGATATGTTTTATACCTGAGGGTTGAGCGCTATTTTCGTCTTGAGCACAGTGCACTTTTTATCAAAGTAAAGTGTTGCTTAGTCTTCACTCTTCTGAAGAGGTTTTTTTTATGTTACAGCTTCAGAACCGTTGTCTGTCTTGGAAATTCATGTTGCCTAAGGCTATGTTCACACGGCTTATTTTGGGACATATTTTAGCCCGTAAGTCGTGCCGTACTGCGCGAATTACGGGCTGGAACACGCCCCCAGTATTACGGTAATCACGTTCTCTAGAAAAACCGAGCGGAGAAGAACGACTGTAATATTCACAGCGTATACACCCCCGGGAAAAAAATGTTATGGACCAGCATCGATGCAGTGCAAAGAGCAAAGGAATTGGGGGGCCAATGCCCCTGCTCCCATATTTTCACCCTTTTTCACATGATGAGGAAATTTGATAACATGGAGCAGGCAAAGCGCTGCCCCAAAGGGAAAAAGATTCCCTATGGCAAAAGTTTTTCAGCAAAATTTTTCCCCTTTTTTCAAAAAGAAAAAGGTTCAACCTTTCCAAAATGACTGGGATGAGGCAACCCTTTATACCCTAATTTTTAAGATGTTACCCCTGGGGTCCCCGGGGCTTTCCCCCAAAACCCAAGAAAAGTAGAGAGGCCGTTCTCTACCGGGAATAATGAGATCAGATTGAGGTAATTTATGCGGGATCTGATGGGGGCAATATTATTTCTCAAAAAAAAATTTCCCAAGATCCACAAAGTTCCTGCAGTTTTTTTGTATATTTAAAATTTTTTTGTGTTCTAAAGTCATATCCAATAAATATATTTTACACGACAAGAAAAATGGTAACAATGTTTTGAACTTGTGACTTCAGGCTAAATTTTCTTACACTTTGTACTGAGGCTACTGAAATTTTATATACAGTCATCTTACCTATCTTATACATAAATTTGACTTGCAAGTTTTACATCTGTTTTTTCTGAGATTCTTTCTGAAAACGCATTTTTACTGTTTTGCTCCAAAAAAATTAAAATGTAAATTTTTATTATTTTGTTATATTTGGGAAAACCACCTTTGGTTTTAAATACCCCTAAACTTTGGGGGCTTGGATCAGATTCAAACATGTTTTGACAAAAATTGATCCCAATTCTTCAAACATTCCCAATTTTGGGTGCGACTGAACTTTGGATAAAAAATACAGCTTTTTCTTCAACTCTACCCAAAATTGTTCAAAAGCAAAACATCGTTGCTTTTTTTGTTTGACATTCTTTTCTACCTAAATAGCTTGTTTATTGTATCATAAGGTGAAAAAACAGCCTGAAGAAAAGTTATCACTTGAAATGCCCCATCTTTAGGAGTCGGGGTTTTGGGAAAATTTGAGTCAGGGCTTTGGCTTGCGACTCCACCCCCTGGTTGAGGAAAAATTTGAAGTTTTTTAACAGATGCTATCCTGGAGTATCTCACTGAAAATAAAATATAATCCTTTCCCAGCGGGGGTTTATGAAGAATGGGGTTCCTGTAAAACAATCTCATCGTTTCTTGAGGAAATTTGTTCTAGACGGGATGGGGGGGGAATATTAATTTTATTTTTAGTTTTTTTGAAAGAAATCTATACGAGCCACATAAAAGGGGGTAAGAAAATAAAATGCTTGGACTGGGGGAAAATGTAAGCACTGGCTCATGATAGAAAACAAAGGGAAAATAATTAACGGTAAAATACTCAGAGGATCCCTTTACTAGTGGGGTACCACAGGGCTCATATTGGGGCCCACCTTTTAATATTTTATTAATAATCTTACCATTGGGTTGCACAGTAGAATATCAATCTTTGCAGATGATGCTAAACTCTATAAAAATAATCAAAACCCAAATAAAAAAATAGTTTTAAAAGGGGGGGGGATTTTGGAGGGGTGGGAAGAGAAATGGCAGATGAGGTTTAACAAAGAAAATGCAAGTTAAACATGGGGAGGGAAAAAAACCCTTCCATGATTACATGTTTAAAGGAAAAACGCTAGGGACAAGTGGCATGTAGAAGGATTTTGGGGAATCCCGGTGGGCTTTAAACTTAACTGTGCGCCATTTAGGAGCACTTCCAAAACAAATAGAAACATGGGTTGTTTAAAAGGGGCATTAGATACACATGATGAGAACATTATTCCCCTTTTTACAAATCATGGGTTTGACCCCAACATGGAAAATTGGTACATTTTGGGGCACCAAGGGACAGGAACTATGTTTACTATTTTGCCATAGGGAAAAATTAAACTCTATCAGTTCTTTATTTTAAAAAAACTAAATTAAAATTTTTTTATGTTTAACTCTTAACCCCAATATACACATTTAAAAACCTGATTTCAACCTCACCATTTAACCCCAGGGGTGGAGTCGGCAAAACCCAAGCCCCACTCCGACTCAGACTCCTCAATTTCCCAAACCTCCGACTCCTGACTCCCCATCATGGCGCATGTTTAAGCGATAACTTTACTGTAGTAAAGTTGGGAACTAGGCTGTTTATTACCTTATGATAAAAAAATCAAGATATTTTTGGAAAAACAACACTACAACAAAAAAGGGGGAAAAAGTTTTGATCTTTTTTTAAAACTTTTGGGTAGAAAAAAAGGGAAAAAACTGTATTTGTATCCAATCCCGCTGCACCAACATTGGGGAATGTGTAGAAGAAACCTGGGTAGATTTTGGTCAAGTTCTTGAAAATTGATCAGAGCCAGAAGGGTTTTAGGCAGTTTGAAAACCCAAAGGGGCTTTTTTCCAAAAACTAACACAATAATAAAAATTAACACTTTGATTTTTGGAGCAAAAATATAACTAAGCAGATCAAATCTTCAAGTCAAAATTAGTTTTAAATTTAAATACTGTATATAAAATTTCAGTAGCCTCATGTACAAAGCGTGTGGGTTGAATATGGGGGCCTGAAATCTCACAATTCAAACCATTTTCCCATTTTGCTTGTCAGTGTTTTAAATAATTTATTGGACATGACTTTAGGACACAAAAAAAAAAAGTAAATTGCAAAAATGCAGGAACATTTTGTGGAGTCTCTGAATTTGTTTGAGAAAAAAATATTGTCTCCATCAGACCTGCTACAGACCTCAATTGACCTATTATTTCCGGATAAAACGGCCTCTCACACTAATTGGGTTGGAGGCAAAGTGAGACCACGGGGGCAACACTTAACAATGTCAGGGGGTTTAAAGGAAATGCCCTCAGCCCCAGTCAGTTTTGAGAATGGTTGAACTCTTTACTTCTTTTAAAACAGGTGAAAAATTTTTCTGAAGTTGTTTGCCCTGGGAGGGATTCTTTTTCCCCCGGGGGAGGCTTTGCCTGCTCCATTCATCAGTTACAAAGCTCATTGATAAGGCTGAAATATGGGGCAGTCAATGGCCCAAACCCCAAATTCCCCTTTCTCTTTGCACTGCATCGAACTAAACTGCCAACTTAAATTTTAAAATTTTTTGGGGGGGCGGGGTCGGGACCCCTTTTTGAAAAACTCCGACCCTCAAAATACAAGGGCTCCGAATCCACGACTCCGACTCCCAGCCCCCGTTTAACCCTTTCTCTTCAAGAAGAATAGCTCCTTTTTTTTATCAAGTTGGTGGAACCCCAACTACCAACAGAAACCCTTTTAAATACAGAAATTTACTAACTCCAGTAAAGGGGTCCCAAAACCTCCTACTTGGGCAATCGTCCCCTAATCTAATGGACCAAGACAAATAAAGGGTCCCTTTTTTTACACCCCGCAGCGGGTGGCACTTGTAGACAGAGGTGAGAAATCACAATTTAAAACGTATGCCTGACCTCCCCAAAGTTTCACCAGCTAAACTGGGTTCATCGGGTTAGAGGTCCAGTCCCTGTGTCTAAGCTCATTTTTTTTTATATTGTTAGGTACAACACCCCATTAGGTGCCCCAATTTGCCATAGAGATCCACAAAACCCACTCCCCCCTTCCAACTCCTGCACGACACTAATAATAGTGCTGCTAAAGTGCCCCCATACTCCCATAAACAAAATCCTAGACAAGTTCACCATCTCCATGGTGGGCTTGCGCCCCCTCTTACCATACTGCCTCGTCCCATACTTATTCAAAAGACATTTCAGCCCTGACTGTGATGGACTTCCGTCCCATCTCTCTCAATTTTGCCCCTGGGGTTTACCTAACGGACTAAGCAAAAATTGTTTAAACCACAGCAACTACCCCTTTATCAACTCCCCTAAAACCCCTCTCCTCCCTGTCTAAAAAGCATATTCATTGGGAATATAAACTCCCTTGTACTGTACATATTGTCCCAAGTCTCTTATAAAGCACTTCTCCTTTTTAATAAACGCGGCTTTATTAAATACAACCATTGTACTGACCTTTGCCTTTA
>JAODAL010029447.1:0-51569 GCA_025379985.1 Phyllomedusa bahiana | reverse complement strand
GGGCCCCGGGCGCCTCGTTCATGAAATTTAAAGGGGACATGCCCGGAAATTTGGGCAATTCCCGGGGCGTGTTCTATTTAAGTTAAGCCCAAGTCATTTCCCCGGACTTTGTTCCCCCGTCCCTTTTTGAAAAGCGTTCCTGTTAGTCTATTGCCTTGCCGTGTACCCCCTTGCTACGTTTCTCGACCCCAAAACCCGCCCCTGCCCGACCTTACGCCGTCCTCGACCACGAAACCATTGCCCCTGCCCCCCTGACCATACTGCCTGCCCACCACTACGATTCTTGGATTACGTTTTTTGTCCCTCGTGCACCTGGGCCGCCGCAGGCAAGTCACGTAGGGGGACGACCTGGTACCTCAACCCGCGCAAGTCCATCCCGTTTTGCGGGGGGTTTGGTGAAAAGGGGGGCTACTTAGTTTCCTTTCCCCTGGCGTGGCTTAGCATCATCCCCCTGCGGGGGGTCCGTGGACCCACTACCAAGCCCTTTTAACAGGCATCAGCGTAGAGGGGGTACTGGAAGCCAAATCTATGAGGGTTTTGGCCAAATGGGGGCTGTAAAATTGAGAAGAGGAGTGGACCAAAAACTGACCCCTGAGGGACCCCACGGCAAGAGGGAGAGGAGGGGGAAGTAGAACCTCAAATGAGCACTGAAGGAGCGATCAGAGAGGTGAAGAGAACCAAGCGGAGCAGTGTCCGGATGCCTGGTGCTGAGCATGCTGAGGAGAAAGGTGTCAACATGTAAACCCGGCAGAGAGTCAGAAAACCAACAACTATATTGCCCTGAGATTTACCCGTGTGGAGATCGTTTTGAGACTTTAACTAAGCTTTCTGGGGGTGTAAAAGAGGGAAACATTTGTAAGGTCCAGAAGAAAAATTGCGAGAGATGCGGATTAGGCAGATAGACCAGGCGTTCCAGGAGCTTAGAGATAAAGGGGAAAGGGTTAGAGACGGGGGTTTTTGGCAGCACAGGGGGGGTCCAGGGGGGGTTTTTTTTAGTAGGGAGTTATAGTACCTTTTTAAAGGAGGATGGGAAAATCCCAATTTGAGAGAGAGAGGGGTTTCAGATTGCAGTAAGTTTTAGAGAGGATAGCGGGGAAATAGAGGGGGAAGGGGGAGGGAATGGGGTCGCTAGAGCAGGGGTGGGCGAGCAGACAGGAGAAGCCTGGATACTTCTTCTTCTGTCGTTGGGTCAAGAGCTGAGAACACACTAGAGGATGTGCGGGGAGGGACAAGATGGGTTCTGCTTGGGGTTTGTTATGAGATGTTATGCCGGATACTGTCAATTTTGTCTTTGAAGTGAGTGGCCAGGTCCTCAGCACAGAGGTCAGAGACCGGGGCCTGAGCTTTAGGCCTGAGAAGGGAGTGGATGGTGTCAAACAGGTTTTGGGTTGTTGTGTAAGGTTGAGATGAGGGAGGTGAAATATTTTTGTTTGGCGCTGTGAAGGGCAGTGTGATAAGTCCTTGAGCATGAATTTGTAGTGGAGAAAGTCTGCAGGTAGCTTTGACTTTCTCCACAAAACGCTCAGCACACCTGGAGCATGTTGCAGGAACCGAGTCTGAGGTGTGTGCCAAGGTGCCGGCGTCTGACTCTGGTGGTACGGTGTGTGAGTGGTGCCAATATGTCCAGGGTGGTTGTGAGAGTTTCGTTGTAATGTTTGACAGCCAGGTCAGGACAGAAGAGGGAGCGTGTTTTCTACAAGAGATACAGTTGTAATTAACCTTTGCTTGTGAATTAGGCTACAGGAAAAAATGTATATATTTTGGCATTGAAAAAGACGGTTTCTTGGGGTCAGCACACCAAACAAAACAACGCTTAAATTTAAACCCCTGGATGTAAATTGCGCCAAAGAATTGAGCCGCACAAACTAGTAGCTTTGTAGCGTGTTACAATTGCGTGTTTTCTACGCCACACAACAAGAGATACAGTTGTAATTAACCTTTGCTTGTGAATTAGGCTACAGGAAAAATGTATATATTTTGGCGTTGGAAAAGACGGTTTCTTGGGGTCAGCACACCAGCAAAACAACGCTTAATTAACCCCTGGATGTAAATTGCGCAATAGAATTGAGCAGCCAAAAATGTGGTATTTGTATTGTAAAAGCGCTGTTTCTTTAAATGAATACAACAGAAAACTGGCTTTTGGATCCCAAATTTGGGTATTGAATGTATATGCAGCTGCAGTGGACGCACACTGGATTTCAGATCCAATACCCCAAAAATTAGAAATAGAACATTAAGAGAACAGTCTCTGAGACAAGCTGAGACACCCCAAAGAAATCGCTATATAAAAATCAATTCTTCAGTAAGAGCCAACAGCCGCGGCAGCACCTTCCCTGATCAGTACAGTGAGAGCGGTAATGAGTCCCAGCGTCGCGCCAGGACTTATATAGTGCGGTGACGTCACAGAATCCTGCCGGTCTCTGATTGGCTTCACCTCTGCACATGTCATGCAGGCTATGCCCTTCTTCCTCCCAGAGTGCTTTGCCCCATGTAGCGCTATGTGCTCGCAGCCATTTTATCAATCAAAAGCAAACTTCGTTCACCCGAATTTCCCCAAATTTTTTGCTTCGTTTGGAACCAAAGGGTTTCCTGAAATTCTAAACAAATTTCCCACTTCGTTATAAATCAATTCCCCCATCCTATCCCTTTTTTTTCATTTATGCTTTAAAACTTTTTTTTGTGGAGTAGTATTGTATGTTTTGGAAACAGGAAGATATATATAATCCAGTGCTACATGCTGGTCTAGTCTAGAACTTAAAGAGGTTTTATCACTACAAATTTTAACTTTCAAAATTTAACGGGAACAGTTTAAAAAGAAGATTTTTTCCCCAAAATTTACATTAGTAAATTGATTTTACCTTAGTTGTGAGATAAGTAAATTTAGGGTGACATTCGAAAAGAGGCACTTCCAAAACCATTTTAAATGGGCATTAAATTAGTTTTAAAAATGCCCCTTTAAAAAATTAAACCTGTCAAAAATCGGCGTGTGGGTATTCTTGTATAGTATTTTAAAAATTGCAAAATTTTTTGGGCCCTTTATCCCAAAAAAAGGTGCAAGCATATCTTTCTAGCATTTTTTTAGGGCCCCTACTTTAGGCCCCATTCAAAATTTTCCCAGGCCTGGCATAAAATGCCCTAGTTTTTGGTGTTTACGGGTTCATTTTTATAGAAAAATGGGACATAAATTCCCTTTTTGGGTGCAAAAATCCCCAAAAATAAATGGGCAGTTTTTAATTGTAAATATGTTCCCCATAATGTCGTTGTGCACCGGGTTTTTCATGGTTACATTGCCCTTAACTCTTTTGGGATTAGGGGAAAAAAAAAGTGAAAATTTAACCCACTGCCCCAACCCCTGGGCCCAAAATGCCAAGTTTGGGGGTTTTCCACATGGACCCGGGGATCCAATCCTTGGACCAAAAGGGCAAAGCCAAACAATCCAGGAAAAGAAAAAACGACCCAAACACACCAAAAGGGTAAAGGAAAAAAGTAGCTGTCAAAAATATAGTAAATAGTAAAGTTCAAAAATGTATTTCATGTTGATTAAAATAATGGTATCAAAACTAAAACAAGGGTGGGTATCCCCAAACCCAATTGGTTTCCTAAAAAACTATTTAGAGCAGGGGTAGGGTGCTGGGGCCCCCCCAGACCCGCGGCCCGGGCCCCCCTGCGCTTAGGGGGTTTTCGGCCGCGGGTGCCGTTGTTTGCCCGTCCCCGTGTCCTTAAATTTCATTCCCCAAAGGAAACCCCTATTTTCCCGGGGTCCCCACTCCTGTGTGGGCTTTAACAGCCACCACGCGAAATACCTGCTGCTTAAGGGCGCTCGCGCGCCGGCGGGTTTCAGGTTTTAAAAAGGGGCCAGGGGCCCCCAGTAATTGGTTTTGCTGGGCGCTGGTCCAAATTTAAGGAATCCCCCCCCCCAAAACTTCCTCCCAGTTTTTGGGGGTGGTGTTTTTTTAGCTAGTCTTGAAAAGTTTTTTCTAGCCCTGTCGTTTAAACCGTGCCCCCCGACCCCGCTACGCCCCCTGGCGTGGTTAACAAAATCGTTTGTGGGTCGCCGGGGAATCCCCCTCTGCATTACAGTAGGGAAAGGGGGAATGGTTTCCCAACAGGGTCCCTTTGGGCCCAAAAACCCCCGGGAGGGTCACGACGGGGCGGGGTCCCCCAGAGACCCCAACATATTAAACCGTTTGCAGCCATGATGAAAAACATTGTGGGCCCCTCAAACCTCCCCCGGGCGCTCCCGCCCCCACTCGCAACCTTTTGTTTCCAAAAACCCTTTTTGCTCTCCTGCCCCGGGGCTTCGGGACCCTCCCTGCATCGCCACTCCCCCAACGCTCCCGGAGGGACCCCCAAAGAAATGCCTGGGTTCCCTCACCCAGTGCTCCAAACCCACCTCGAGAAAATTGGGGGCATAAAATTCCCTACGGGAGCGTGCCAAGGGGGCCTTCTAAGTCAACCCCTTTGGGTTGGAGAAGCCTTGGTTTTTGGGCCACCCCCGCAAGGGGATCGAGGGGTATCCCCCTAAAACTGCGGGACCTCCCAAACCTTCCTCCGGGGGGGTTTCCGCCCGGTCTTTGGGAAGCCAGGCCAAAATTCCCTTGGGGGCCCCCCCGGGCAGCACAATTTGGGCTTGTCAGGGCAAACCCCATGGGGGGTGGGGAAGGGGGGGGTTCTGTGCACATTTCCACTCCTTGGTGCTTGGAACGGGAAATAAAAAGCTTTTTGGGGGGCGGACTTTTGGCAAAGGTCTCTCGGAACGAATCAATGGATGACTAGCTGCTGGGATCTACCAGCTTTTTTGGGAATGACTTAATCCATTTTGGCCGCCGGATTGAAAATTTCGGTTCGCCGAAAGGCAACAAAACCCCGGGCCTTCAACGGGGGGGGGTCGCCCGTCCCCCACGCCGTTTCCCACCCGTTTGGGCCCCCCCAAACTTTCCAGCGGCCCTATCTTCCTCCCCCAAATTGGTCCCCCCGAGGAAGAACCTATGAAGGTTGAGGGGAAACCCAACCCCCGGGTCCCGGGGGAACGGGTCACAGGGGGCGCCAGAAGCGCGGGGGGGTTTTTTATTGTGGGGCGGTTCTGGAATTTTAGTTGGGGGACTGGTCCGGGGGCCCCCCCGGGGAAAATTTTCCCGCCCTGGGGCCCTCTTTGGGAAAGGGGGAAAACCCTTTTAGGTGTCAGAAGGGCCCCTCTCCCTTTGGCCCAATGCCCGTTATATTGGGGGTTTCCCCGGGCCCAGCACCTTTCAGGCCACCGCCTTTATCGATTCAGGATCTCCCAGGAAATTTCATAACCCAAAGAACTTTTTGACCGGGTTTGTCTCCCCGTGATTCCGTTCAGAAACCTTTGTTCTTTTCCTCAGTGGGGCCCTTTGGGTAAAATCCCTTTAAGGGACCTATCCGCTTCCGGGTTTCTCCCCCCCTCCCCTTTTGCGGGGTTTGGGGGGGTTTCTTCACAAGGGGAAAATTTTGAAACCCTTTCCTTTCCTGCCTCGATCCCCGCCCTAAATTTTAGGGGCTTCCCGGGGTTTTGGGAAAAGCCCAAATGCCCCCGACCTTGGACTGGAGCACGGGTGAAGTCATGCTTTGGGGGGTTCCGCGTGTCTCTCGCGTTGCCTGTCGAAGCTGAAAACGGGGCTCCCTAGGCCCCCTTTCTTAAAAGGGTTCCAAGCCTCCCACCGGGCCTCCCCTCCCCGCCATATGGGACTTTGCCGACGTTTTTTGGGAAAAGGGACGGGCCGAAATTTCTTCCTCCGCCCCGGGCCCTTATAATTGGGTCCCAAGATCTGCAACCGGGGTTTGTACCCCTTTCCCCGGGGGCCAGATCAAACCCCTTTTCCAAATCCCGGAGCCTAAGGCTATGTCAGAGTATATCATTGAGAACCCCCAAAAAAGGGCCCCTTAAATTGGGTAATTTCCTGGCCCTCCTGCGGGAAGCGGGCTTCTTTTTTCGTGGGAAAAAAGAGGGGTTCTCCCCGGGGCCTTTGCATCGACTATCGGGCCTTAAAAAAAAATTAGGGGTAAAAAAAGCCATTTACCCCCCTCCCCTTTTGATCTGAGAAATTTTAAACCCCGGGGGTGGCGCAAAAACCCCTTTTCCCCGGGCTGGATCTACGTGGGCTTTTTAACCTATTTTTCCTTTTTGGGAAAAAAGGCTTGAGTGGAAAACGTTTTTTTAAAAAGGATGGCCAAATTCGAGTATTTTGGGTTATCCATTGGGGGTTCCCCGGGCAAGGGCCCTCCCGTGTTTCAAAAATTTTTTGTCAAGGGAATCTTCCCGGGCCCGTGCTCATTCCTTTTTGTTTTTATTGTTTATTTGGACGATTTTTAAAAATTTTTTCTCCTTGGTCTTAAAACTAACGCCCCACGCCTTGCCAGGTCCGAAAGCGCCCCGGCACCCCATCGGCTTTTTCCCAAAACCCGGGGGAAGTGCTCTTTGGAACATACCAGCTTACTCTTTTTTTGGGGTTTACATCGTTCTGATTTTGGGGTCTCTGGTGGACCCTTTTTCAAAAATCCCCAGCAGTGGTTACAGTGGGCCACAACCGGTGGGCCTTCGGGGCCACCCCAGCGTTATTTGGGATTGGGCCCAAATTATTATAAACAAATTTTTCCCCACACTTTCCCTTAGGGCTTGTGGCCCCTGGTTGACATTGACTAAAAAACCCCGGCAACCCAAAAACCCGGGCCCCCTGAAGCTCAAAAAGCCTTCAACCATCCCCAAATCCGCATTGGGTGGGTTTTTGCCCCATATTTTCCTGGGCCCGGGACCCAAACCCCCCATTTTTCTAGAAGGGGGGACGTTTCCTGGGTTTGGGGGCGCCGGCGTTTGTCCTGGGCCTGCAGAAAACCCCCCTCAGGAAAACAAGACTTGAGAGTTTTTTTCTCCAAAACTTTCTCCCCCTTGCCCGGAGAAAAAATTTTTACCATTGGGATCGCGAATTTTGGCTTAAAAGTTGGCTCTGGGGGCTCGTCACCCTATTAACATCTTCACCGACCAAAAAAAAAACCCTCCCTTATCTTCAGCCCGGGGCCAAATTTCGGGGGAATCCCCCGGCAAAGGCCGGGTTTGATCGCTCTTTTTTTGCCCGTTTTGACTTCCTTCTGCACTTCCGGGGGAAAAAGGGCCGGAAGAAGGGTTCCAAAGCGAACCCTATCTCGTTTTTTCGGATACCAGGGGGTCTTGAGGCTCCCTCCACAGCCAATTTTTCCCTCCAAAACGGCCGTCTTGGGCTGTTTCCCGGTTTGGATCTTCAACACTTGCCCCCCAAAAAAAGATTTTATGTGCCCTTGGGTTTTTTGGGGAATTTTTTTGGGGGTTTTTTTGGGGGGTTCCAAACCCTTTGGGGGAACCTGTAACTTTTCCAGGATTTCCTTTGGGTCTCTTAGCGGGGTCCCCCTTTCTACTAAGGTGGCCCAACCCTCGCCAAAAAGGTCGGGGACTTTGTTTTTGGGGACCCCCTGTCCCC
This sequence comes from Phyllomedusa bahiana, assembly GCA_025379985.1. Lineage (NCBI taxonomy): Eukaryota > Metazoa > Chordata > Amphibia > Anura > Hylidae > Phyllomedusa > Phyllomedusa bahiana. The sequence goes on along the minus strand of JAODAL010029447.1, from coordinate 44,097 downwards.
TTTTAAAATTTGGGCCCCTCTTTTCCCCAAACCCTTGCGGCCTTCTTCGGTCTCTCTCTGTAGGGAAAAAAACCCGGCCCCCAAATGTAGCCAGGGGACTTTTGGACAGATCTCCCGCCCTCAACTGGAAACCCCGTAAACTGGGGGTTTGCCCGACCGGGTTTTTCCAAAAATTTTTCTTTTTTTATCCCCCTGCCTGGGTTATTTTCCCCTTTCCCCCTCAGCGGGCCCCCAAAAATTTTTTCCATCATTTTTCCCCGATTGCACTTTCTCCCTTTGCATATTGTCTCTGAAAAGGGGATTTTCGGGTTTATTGCAAATTTTTTGGCGGGCTCGTGCTTTTCAGGTTGCGGGTTTTCCAACTGATTTTTCTTTCGGGTTACCACCCTCAAACTAACGGGCATTTTGGGAGAGGGTTAACCAGGTGCTGGGTCCCCTACTTGCGGCTTTTTGTGCCGGGCTGTCATGAAAAACTGGTCCTTTCTTTCCCCCGGGGCAGAGTTTTTCCTAATAAATTCTTTAGTTTTTCTGAAATTTCGGTGGGGGCCTCCCCCTTTTTTTTTCGTCGTTTTTGGTTTACATCCCCGCCCCCCTCTCCCCCTGGGGCTAACCTCTTTTTTGGTTTCCCCTTTCCCGGGGGACGCCTAAGAAAAAGGACATAAAGGGGCCCCCTTGGAAACTCATGCAAACATCCCCTGCTAGGGGGCTTTTTCCCCCGGCACCAAACTACAAGGCCCTGACAGGTATCTTAAAATTCTCGCCCCTATTTTGGGCCAGGCGATTGGGTTTGGTTGCCCGCCAATTTAAATCTGCTTTCAAATCCCCATTTTACAAGCTGGATCCCAAAAAACTTGGGCCCTTTTGTGGTATTTCGGCAAATTAAAACCCAATTAAATCTTACAAGCTCCGTTTTTGCCCCCACCCTACATCCCCCGGAACCCCTTTCCCATGGGCCCCCTTCTCAACCCCCTTGGGGGGGTTATTTGGAATTGCTTCTCCAGTAATGCTTTCTCCCCCTTTTCCCCCTGTCACAAATTTTGATAGTATCTTTGGGGAAAGGGGGGGTTTTGGGGCAGAGAAAGGGTTTGAGGGGGAAGGGGTTTCTTTTCTTATTAAATTGGTTTAGGGTTCGGCCCGGGGGGAGCGTTTTGGGGAACCAAAAGGCCCAACCCTTTGCCCCCTGATCTCCCTCCCTAAATTCCAAAAGAAGAGGGGGGGGAGATCTAAGGGGGGAGGGTACATTTTCAGGGGCTCGGCGCCGCGGGAAAATTGCCGGGGGCCGTCCCCCTGCGTTTCCCGGGGCCCGCCGCGGGGGGCCCCTGCTCCCCCGGAAGCCCGGTCCTTCTCCCCCTGCCCGGGGAAAAACCCCAAATACTTACCAATCCCCCTCCTTTGTGTCCTGTTTCCAAAAGAGCCGTGGTTTGTTTACCCCTGTTTTAGGGCGCCGGCCACGTTTTGGTTGGTGGGGGTTTTAAAAAGGGCCAGTGCCCCCAGTAATTGGGTTTAAATTTGCTGGGCGCGGGTTTCCCAAATTTAAGGAAAAACCCCCAAAAACCCATTTTCCTGCCAGTTGGGGTGTGGGGTTAGCTAGTCTTGAGAGTGTTTTCTATTTCCTTTGTCTGATTTTCCGTTTTACCAATCCGTTCTGGCTTACTTTTCCGCCCGCCTTTTTTTCCCGCCTCCCCTTTAAACCATCTCCCCTGTCTCTGACCACGAACCTCTGCCGCCTGCCCTGGACGGGCCTGGCCTGTCCCAACTAGTCTCTGGTTTAACGGGTTTCTGAAACCCAGGGTATTCCCCAGCCGCCCATCGCAATTTAAATCACGGGAAAAGCAACCCCTTGGTTAGCCTCACGCCGCAGCAAGTCCACCCCCTTCTTTGGGGGGGAAGGCTCGGGGGTGAAAACCCGGGGGGGCTACTTGGGACACCGGGCCCCTGGGGTTGGGGGCAAAACTATCTTTCCGCTTGCGGTGGTCCAGGGGAATCCACCCCCTCCCATTACAAAGGCAGGGGGGTGGGGGCCCCCCCCAATTGGATTTCCCATTTAGTTCGGGAAAGAAAACTAATTATCTCTTTACAAGTTAACAGATAAGCCATTTTTTTCAGTCCTTAGAGCCCCTTGTACCTTGTTTTTTATTAAAGGGAAAATAAAAACTCCTCCCATTGCAGGGGTAAAACTCGCTTTTTTACAGAAAAGGTTAGGAATTGCAAACACTGAAAAAAAACCCCCCCCCTGGCTTGGGGGATTTAAAGGGGAGTTAAAATCTTGTAAACACCACCCCCTATTGAAAAAACCCCTTTTTTTAAAAGGGCAGAAAAAATGTAAAATGCCCTTTTTTTTTTTTTTTTTTTAAATATTAAAAATTATTATTTTTTAAATTTTTTTTTTTTTTGGGAAAATTAAACAGGGTAGGTTTTTTCCCCTTCCATCCATTGCAATTTTTGGGGTTTTTTTCCTTTTTGGGGAAAAGGGTCTGAAAAAAAACTTTCCTTCCTATCCTTTAAATTGCTGCAAAAAAATTAGCTTTTTTTGGTGTTTCTTTCCCCAGTACGTTTTAAATAATAAACAAGGGGGAAGGGACTCTTAAAAACCCCCTTTTGGGCTTAGTAAAGTTGCCCAAAATTTTAGTTATACGCTTGTAAAAAAAGGTTCGAAACGTTTGGGGGAACGAAAAACCCCTTTTCCGTAGGGTGAGGACCCAGACACCTTTATTTTCTGCAGTAAAATAAACCCCAATTTTCCTTGTAAACTTTCCTTTTCCCCGGGTTTTGGGGACTTTTTTAGGGTTTTGTTTTGAAAACCTTTAAATTTTAGATTTTTCCCCCTTAAACAAAACCCAAAGGCCAAACCGGGAGGTGCAATCTGTTCTTTTCACACAGCCCCCATTTAAAAATTGTGACGCCCATTCCCAAAAAAATAACCAAAATTTTTTTTGGGTTTTAAAAAAGCATGGCTGATGCAAAACCCCAAAAAGGTGGTGTTTTGGCCCCCCGGGTCTGAAAATTTCTTTTGCCCCCTTTTTTGAAAATTTTTCCCAAAAAAAAAAAAGTTCTCAAAAAAGTAAGGTTCTCACAGTAAAGGGGATAATAGAGCTTCCAACCAAATTAGTTTTTTTGACTAAAAAGGGCCTCAGAAACCCCAAGATTAAAAATCCCAGAGTCACCGGGCTTCGGACCAGCAGACTGAAGACATCAAACCAGCAGATATGGATGCAGAAACCCGAACTGGCACATGTGGATGCAGGACACAGAACCAGCAGGTGTGGATGCAGGACCTAGAACCAGCAGATGTGAATGGAGGATACTGAACCAGCAGATGTGAATGGAGGATACTGAACCAGCAGATGTAAATGGAGGATACCAAACCAGCAGATGTGAATAAAGGATACTGAACCAGCAGATGTGGATGCAGAAACCCGAACTGGAAGATGTGGATGCAGAATAGCAAACCAGCAGATGTGTATGGAGGATACTGAACCAGCAGATGTGAATGGAGGATACTGAACCAGCAGATGTGAATGGAGGATACTGGACCAGCAGATGTGTATGGAGGATACTGAACCAGCAGATGTGTATGGAGGATACTGAACCAGCAGATGTGGATGCAGAAACCAGAACTGGCACATGTGAATGCAGGACACAGAATCAGCAGGTGTGGATGCAGGACCCAGAACCAGCAGATGTGAATGGAGGATACTGAACATGCAGATGTAAATGGATGATACCAAACCAGCAGATGTGAATAAAGGATACTGAACCAGCAGATGTGGATGCAGAAACCCGAACTGGAAGATGTGGATGCAGAATAGCAAACCAGCAGATGTGTATGGAGGATACTGAACCAGCAGATGTGAATGGTGGATACTGAGACTGAACGAACATAGATAAGCAATCAGAGTATACAAACAGAAAAGAGATAGAGCAGGGACTATACAAGGAGAAGGAGAGAAAAGTAAAACGTATGGTGAAAACACAGTAGCCAGACATTTTTATGAATGAGGACATAATGTATCAGAACTTAGATGGTGTGTACTTGAAGGGATTAAAGGAAATAGTCAAGAACATACAAAAAAGAATCTTCTTAAAAGAGACTTACTGGATAGTCAAAATGGATTCTAAGAGTCCAAAAGGACTTAATGAGGACCTGAATTTTAGAGTCTTTTTAAAGTAGTTAAGTTTTGCAAGGGTTAAGAGTTGTAACATACAAAAAGAGGTGAACAGGGATAGCGCGCATTCTTGACAAAGAGAACGTTGTTCCCTTGAAACTTTGCATCCATGCAGCGCTCAGTTGGTTGTCCAAGCTACTCCTCTGCTATCCATGGCGTCTAAATGAGACTATAAGGTATTTACCTGCTCGTTGTTACTTGTCTATATTCCAGAAAGGACTATTGAAGTATGACAAATGATGACTAAAAGTCGGAATGTGCTGTATCAGTCGATGTTTAAATAAATACATGAACGCAACTCAGCTTAATCACAGGTCTCGCCTACCGTTGTTGCTGTTGAAGTATAGGGCAAGGGAGGAGACCCTCTATGTTTGACCTAAGGACAAGTGAACGTGAATACATACAAGTAGCGGTGTTCTATTTATTAAGAATGGAGGATACTGAACCAGCAGATGTAGATGGAGGATATGGAACCAGCAGTTGTGAATGCAGAATAGCAAACCAGCAGTTGAGGATGAAGGATACAAATTGAATGAATTTATATAATTTTTATATTTAATGTGATCACTTTGGAATTATATAACTTTAGATATTTATTTTTCTTTTGCTCAAAAGCTAATTAAATCCACTGTAACAGTGTAATGCATTGTGAATGTAAAACACATCCGTTTTAGTTTCCATAGTTCTTCTAACAGACTAACTCAATTCATATATGTTCTTCTATTTCAAAGTAAAGTATTGCTGTAAATGCTCCATATCTTCACAGGTCATACAGATCAGATCTGCCACTGGGACATTGCTCTGCTAGTAACTGATACTGTTCAATCTGCAAACCAGTATGTGAAACACAATCCATCAAAAAATAAGGGTAGGGAGGGAAACTGGGAACCAGAGAACTGGATATAGCAGCAGGGAAAGCACTTAATGTGTGGCTTCCTGTATGTCAGTGATGGAAAGAGGGGAGATAACAGATACCATACAAGCTTCTATAGGACCAGAATATGGCACTATAAAGGATTCAATTTTAATATTCACTTGCATTTCCAAGATGTGGGGCCGTTCTGAGAGGGTCGCACCCCAACCGTATGATTCTACACATTTGTGACTGGAGGACGGCAAAACTAGGCGCATTAAAAATGGTCTACCTGAGCCACCTGAGTGGAAGTACACTGCACCTGTATGTATGACCCACAGTAGAACAGGACCATACATTCAGGTGCATTCTACACTGCTTTAAAGCTATTTAGAATTGGCTCGTCAGCGCCAGGATTCATACATGTCTCCCTTAGTTTCCTTTTTACATTAGTTTTATGATGTTCTCAGATAACCTTGTTACGAGTCGTGCTGTAGCCCACCTGCCAAGTCGCAGGCACAATTGTGTACCTACCTAAGTGGCATTCTTGTACTCCTCTGGTCTCTCAGCGAGTATTCACTGCTTCTACTACCTGCTCTACACTAGGGGCTACGTACACGTGGCAATTTAAAGGGTCAGCATGAGCTGATCACTGCACCTGACCAATCTCTAGCCACCTGGGGGTACTTTTAGGAGTCCCTTCCACCAGCCCTCTGCCAGATGGTTGGTTCACTTACTGTGTTCTGAAAGAAAGTTGCTTGGATAATTTTCCCATTTTGACTTTTGTCTACACAACCACGTTCCAGCAGAACGCACGTTCCAGTGATCTCCACCAAGCAAATATAGCAAGTGGAAAAACAATGTCCAGCGACTTCAGGATTTATAGTAAAAAAATCCAAAATGTAGTGAGGGAAAACAGGTTAAAACTTGGAAACCAGGATAAAAGACTGACGCGTTTCAGGCCGTAAAGCATATAGGCCCTTAGTCGTAGCTTAATGCAATTGCACAAGTGCATCGTTTAACTAGCCATGCATAATTTACATAATGGCATCGTAATAATAAAACATAAATATTGAACACTAGGGATGTATTAATACAAACTTATCAATACTGTAGTGTTAGATCCTGACTGTTACTGAGTCCATATGTGAGTCTGTTATTGAGAGAGAAAATCCAATAGAGTTGGATCAGAACACAGTAACGGTAAGTATTTTTGATTTCACCTGTAATTTTGGTGTTTTCAATGCAGTATGTCATGAAAAAACTGATAGGGTTGACATTGTTAGATGAGGAATGTGTATTATTTTATGGACTTTTTGATTTATTTTAAAGGCCTCATCTGAGATTAAATTGTTGCATTCCCAATTTAAAGCCATTCTTTTGGCTCCATCCTGAGCCCAATATGGATAACATCTCATTTTTAGTCTATGACAAATTCTAGTGCTTTCTGACAGAAAATCTTGAGGGGGATGGCAATTTGTCAGGTCTTAGCATTTATTTTTACTAGTTTTTTTTGGTGGGGGGAGGTAGCAGGATTGAGTGTGAAGAATTGTATTACCCGCTGTATTTTTTCTAAACATATGAGAAACAACTTTGTTATTATGTTGGAACAACACTAAATCCAAAATTTCAATGTTAAGTTTTTTTTCTGTTTTAAAACTAAATTTCAAATTTAAAGTATTATGATGTAAATGGCTGAAGAGGTCTGGTATTGCCGTCACATCGTCCCCAATACCATGAGGAGGTTATCTGTGTAGCGACCATACCAGACTATGTTCACACCATAACTGTTGGAAGAATCAAGTAGATGGAAGAATCCCCACCACACCATGTTACATAGATACATAGTTAATGTTTAAGGGTTGAAAAAAAGACCTTGTCCTTTATTTAAAACCCCCCAAGGGGGGGAAAATGTGGTGAGGGGAGAGAGACAAGGACTTTAAAGCCACCCTCACCACGGGTTAGCCCTGGAATCCACAAGGCATAAACCCAATCGCCCAGCGGAGCCGTATCTTGCCCCCACAGCCTCCCCAGCAATCCAGAATTTTACATACTACAACGCAAAATTTTCTTTATTTTTCCGGGTGGGTATCTAAGCCTTTCTTGAAATCTCTACAGTTCCGCCGCCCCCGTCCTCACAGGTTTCCCCACAGATTACATTTTCTTACAGTGAAGAACGCTCTTCTCCTCGGAAAATTGAATCCTTTTTTCTTAGTCGAAGGAATGCCCCCTTGTCTTTTGGGGGGGCTTCACTTAAAAATCTTTTTCTCCAATTTTTGTGGAACCTTTTTATATTTTTTATAAATTAATAAATTCCCCCCAAAGCCGTTTTTTAAAGACTTAATAATTTCAATTCTACAAACCCTCTCCTCATAACTAAGATGCCCCTTTCCCCCTTATAAGTTTGGTTTTCTCTTTGTACTCTCTCTAGCTCCTTACTTCTCTTCTTTTTAAATGGGGCCCAGAATGGACACATTTTCTAAATGAGGACCACCAAGCTTTGTAAGTTGGGGGGGGGTTAGAATTACATCCTTGTCCCGCGAGTCCATGCCTTTTTTTTAATACACGAAATATTTTACTTCCCCAAAGGCACTTTTTGACTTGCAGCTGTTCTTAGTTTGATCTAAAAGACCCCCAAATTTTTCAACAAGCGATTCCAATTTTTTCTCCCCCTAGGACATATGAGCCGAATTTATTTAAGAGCAGAACTTTAATTTTTACATTGCCCATTTGCCAAGTGGTCCCAAAGCACTAGGTGTCCATGCCCTTCAATTTAGAGCATTTTCCGTAGATTGCACTCCCCCGCATAGCTTGGTGTAATCTCAAAAATCGAAACCTTGTATCGACCCTTTCCATTATCGTTAATAAAAATTTAAAAAAGAGGGCCCCTTTCTGAGCCTGCGGCACACCCTCACAAGGGGAGACCACTCAGAGTGGGAGGCATTTACCCCACCTTTGATAGATTAACAGCCAGTTTGTAATCAATTAAAAACCCTGTTATCTCTTACCCAATGGATTCTAATTTCCCCAAAAAAATTTTATGGGGACAGGTCAAATGCCTTGAAAAAGTCAAAAAACACAATGTCCACAGCTGCCCGCTATCCCCGACTTCTATCACCTCTTTAAAAAACAGATCAGATTGGTCTGACGCTTTGTCCTTAGAAAACCATGTGGCAACACTATTAATATTGTATTTGTCAACATTCTCCCCGTTATAGTCCCTTATGACCCCCCAACCATTTTTTCCCCCCAAAAGATGTTAAACTTTGGTTTTAAATTACCGGGAAGATTTGAACCTTTTTTTGAAAATGGGAACTACATTTTCTTTTCCCCAGTCTCCCGGATACACCAGGCACCGGAATTTAAATTTCATGTTTCGGGGGAAAGGTAACCGAGCTTTGTTTTTTTTAAAAAATTTGGGTGAATGCCCTCAGGGCTGGGCCTTTTTTTCATTCGTTTATTTACTGGCTTTGACTTTTTTTACACTAGCCGATTAATTTTTAAAGATGATGATTAAACATACTGCCCCCCACCACCCCCTGCCTTTGGCCCCCCCCTAAATTTTTTTTCATTTGATATATAACTGAGCTGAGAAACATATTTTTTCCTCTGCCTTTCTGGTCACCCGTGACCTTCCCCTCACGGCTTTTAAGGGTTTTTGTCTGCCTTTTCTTTTTGGCATTTATATGCTTAAAGAATTTTTGGGGTTAGTCTTCCCGTCCTTTAAAAAGCCTTTTTATCTTGAATTTTAGCTGCTTTTTTTCATTTTTTTTTAAAATTTTTTTAAGCTCTCTATAATTTTCAAAAGGGTGATGCCGACCCCTCTGACTTTTATTTTTTAAAATGCCCTTTTTTTTTTTTTTTTTTTGGGATTTTTTTGTTTTTCCATATTGGTACCCCATCGGGAAAATTTTTTAATAATTTCCCCAAATTATATTTAAGTCCCCCACTTGGCTTTTTTGTCACTATTTGTAATATGCTCCCATTAGGTCCTGTTGCATCCCTCAATAAGGGAAAATTTGGCCTTTTTAAATTTAAAGTTTTTGCTTCCCTCTCTGTTTTTTTTTTTTTCCATTTTCGCTAAAAAGTTATATTTGGGCCCGTTCCAAATTTTCAGAAACGTGACCACTCCAATTCGCTTTGTTAAAATGACCGATCACAGGCATCATTTAGAGTTCCTCCCCCAAAAGCCCATAAATTACCTCTAACAAATCGGGAACTTCCTTCCCTTTCTTTTATGCGCCGTGACCCCCGTCAAAGATGGGGAAATTTTAAAATCACCATTTTTACCACTGTACCTGCCTGTGTGCCCCCACATTTGATTTGATTGTTTTCTATTTTCTCAGTGATTTCGGGGGTCTTGATTACACCAAAAATAAAATTTTCTGCATTATTTCCCCCTTTTTATTTTCCACCCACAATGTTTTCCCATCATTAGCTACTCCGCCCGTATTAGCCTTTTACATTTGCCTTCATACTACCCTTAATACAGACCGCTCCTCCTCCCTCCCGTTCGCTCTGTCTTTCCTAAAAAGATTAAAACCCTTGAAGGTTGACCGCCCCAAACATGCGTGGATAAGCCATGTTTAGCAATACCCTTCGACATCAACATCCTCCTCAAACAAGCGCCCTCAAGTTCCCCCATTTTTGGTTGCAAGACTTTTACTTTGTAAAAGTTTTAAATTTCCCCTTTTAGTTTTACCCTTTCCTCAACGGTTTAGGTTTTTTATCTAACAGTTCAATTGACGGCAGGGATCAACATTTTTTCGTTCGTAGACCATGGGGGTTAAATTTACCCTTTTGATTTCCGGCTTTTGATTAAAATCCTCCCTTTGGGAGATGGCTTGGGATAATACTTACCTTTCAGTGTGGGTTGGATTTTTCATTATACCTTTAGTGGCGCATGTGATTTTTTATTCCAATTAGAGTGGGATGAGATTTCTTTATTTGGGACCATACTTCAATGCTGGTTTGCAACACATGGATCTCCGTATCCACTGGTCATGTATAAGTTTGCAATAGCTTGTGAGAATTTTTCAGTAATTGGAGCACCTGTAATTTGAAAATAGAATTTTTTTGGAACATAAAAGATAATAGTATGCCACCTCCAACAAAAATTATTTTAGAATAGGATTGTAATCGCTAAATGTATCCAAAAAACCAATTAAAAGACCTAGGGAAACATGCTTGAAAATTGGCACGGACAGGACAGTTCTAAATCACTTAAAGGCAGTGTAGAATGCAGAAGAATGTATGAAGCTGTTCTTCTGCAGGTCATACATACAGGGCAGTGTAGAGCCAATACCACAAATATGGCTCAGGCACACCTTTACCCCGGTTGGTTGCTCTTCTGCAAGGCATACATACAGGACAGTGTAGAGCCAATAACCCCAAGTCTGGCTTTAGCACCACCTTTACCCTGGTCTGGATGTTCTTCTGCAGGAAATAAATACAGGGCAGTTTAGAGCAAATACAAAAATTCTGGGTCAGGCACCATCTTTACTGGGCTGGCTGTTCTTCTGCAGGTCATACATACGGGGCAGTGTAGAGCCAATACCACAAGTCTGGCTCAGGGTACCACCTTTACCCTGGTCTGGCTGTTCTTGGTTGAACTTGATGGACACATGTCTTTTTTCAACCGTACTAACTATTTAACTATGTAACTAAATGCTCTGAGTCTAGATTTGGCATAAAAAAAAATCATAAATGTGTCTAATCCTATGGATGTGGTGCAACACCACCAAAACACCTGCAAACAGTGTCATGCCTGAGCTTATTGCAGAAAAGTTTGGAGTGCGACTGATTATACATCTATAGAACATGTCTACTCAAGCTTTTAGATGCTATTAAACTTGTGCAGCCCCTTTATTACTTGTTGACCCTGATGGCTAAATTTTGAGTGATGATAGTTAGAGATGGGCGAATTTCTCAAAAATTCGGTTCGCCGACTTCGCCGCATGTTCCATCAAAATCCGCTTCGGTCTGAATTACTTTGGGACGAATCGCGTTCCAAAACAGCTATTTCCAGGCTGCACAGGGCATTGTTGGGTTCTGTAGAACATTGTTTCCTTGCTTAAATATGCGAGGGAGCTTAGTTTGGTTTCATACAATTGTGTTTTAGTATGGGGCCCATGCTCCCACCCCCTTTTTAGAAGGTTCACTCTAAAATTTCCCCTGGGCACTTACAGGGGAAAAAACTGACCAAAAAATGAAGCAGAATGCACCCTGATAAAGTCTGGCCCCGCCAGCTGGAAAAATAAATTTGGGGCAAGATCCTACCATAGCGTCAAAGAACCGTAGTAGGTTACGGGACCCGGGCAGACTGCAGCAAAATAAGGGGAGTCACAGGGGGGTCACTCCATGAGGCCGGGCTTTAAAGTCAAAAATATGAAAAAACCGTTCTGTTAAAGTGTACAGGTAGAAGCCCCCCCAATGGGTGGAGAGGGTGTCGGCAGTAATTTTGCGTTGACGTCTCTGATCATTTTGCCCTTCCTTTCACCCGTCGTGTCCGCTTTCAATGGGTTTCAATATCCATCAGTATTGCTAATGCCAAAAACAAACAGGAGTTGATCAAAACAGAGATGACCAGTAAATGGGATATTTGCATGTCTTCTGTGTTCTGTATCCCTCCTGCTTTTGGTAGACAATCCTGATCCTTTCCCTCTTCTGACAGGTGAAAAGAAGGGGAAAACAAAAATAGTGGAAAACATCATAGAGTAGTGTGGGTGGAAACAGCATTAAGAAACCACAGGGTTTTTCAGTGAGACAGCGGTCACTTGCGCAGCTTGAGTAGGCCACAGAGTGGCACAATGACAAATTCTGGAGGTGGCAGAAACATCAGGAGCCCACAAAGTGGCACAATGACACAGGTGTGGAGAGGGACATCATCAACAGCAGCCCCTAAGGTCAGACAGTGGCACAATGACAGAGTGTGGAGGTGGCCCCCAACAGGAGTAGGCCACAGAGGGCAAAATTGACAGAGTGTGAGGGCCGGCAGCAGCCACAGCAGCAGCATGAGGTCAGACGGGTGGCACAATGACATTCTGGAGGTGGCAAAAACAGGAGTAGACAACAGAGTGGCACAATGACAGAGTGTGGAGGCCACGGCAGGAGCCACAGCATGAGGTCAGAGAGTGGCACAATGACCAGGTGTGGATGTGACCGCAGCAGCAACAACAGCAGCAGCAGCAGCATGAGGTCAGAGAGTAGCACAATGACACAGTGTGGAGGTCATGGCACCAGCAACAGCGCAGCAGCTTTGAGGTCATAGAGTGGCACAATGAAGAGTGTGGAGGTGGGTGGTAATACCAGTCCTGGTAAAGATGGGGGGTAGGCAGATGGGGAAACTGGCAGAAATGTTTGGCATCAGGCGGGTTTGGCGGCATCAGAATAGTGGCTGAGGCAGGTAGTTTGAAAAAAGACTCATTTCTGAAAGTTTTGGTGGGCGTCTGGTGATGTTAATCTGACACCTTAAGAATGGGGGTGTGTGGAAATCCTGGCGATCCACGCCTGATTCATCTTGACAAAGGTCAGTCGTTCCCCATTTCGGGGACACGGGGGTTCTCCTTGGGGGTAGCGATGGCCCTGCGCACTGAAAACCCGCTCTGATGCCACACTACCGGCCCGGGGAGGACAGCCCCTCCACTGCAAACTCGGCAAGTAGCGGCCACACATCCAGTTTGGCTGCCGTAGGTCCCCCGGATCTTCTAACTGGGGTGGCAGAGTACTGTCCAAGTAGGCCACAACCTGTTGGTTCAGGGTCTGCTCCAGGTCCTACTGCTGCTGCTGACGAGTGCCCTCCTCACTAGGTGGGTGAAGGAAGTGCTCATCAGCGACTCCGACTTAGGTTGCTGCTGATGGAGCTGGTACTGCTCCTACCATCCACCTTCCCACAGCAGCCGTGGCAGTAGTAAGTGAGCGGTGAGGAACCCACCGGTCAGACCTGTGAGAGGATGGACGAATGCCGCACATAGGCAGCGGCCAAAATGACTAAGGAGGGTTTTTCTATAGTATTTTGAGTTTGTCCTCCCTCTCAGCAGCCATGAAAAAGGCTTCCCAATTTTGGACGGGTAGCTGAGGGTCCACAATAGGGTGGAGAGCCCAGAAGTCATACTTCTTGCAGGATGGTGACTTTTATACGGCTGTACTTAGGCCAGCAGAACAGCTTGCTGCGGGCCATCTGCACATCGGGACTCTGTGGCGACTCCCTGCCTCCATCTCCACTGTTATAAATGCCAAGGTGCTTACGGAGTCATCTGCCCTGTCTTCTTCATCTCCATTTCCTCTCCTCAGCTGTCCTTGATCTTCCGCTCACTGTCACCTGGTAGAAAAAACCCACTCTTTTCACCAGACAATGCTTGTCTTCTGCTCCATGTCCTCCTCCTCCTCCTCTCCCGTTCTGTCCCCACAAGAATCATAAGGTCGCGAGAGTAGTCGCCACGTCTCCAAGTCCCCTGGCCCAGACAGATTTTCAGCATCTGTTCCAGGACATGAAGCAGTAGAATGACGATATTCTTCCCAAGTCCTGGCGACTGCGACAAATAACGTTGCCTCCTCAAATGGCATCAAGCAGACGGCAGTTGTCACGCATGAGCTGCCAATGGCTGACATCAAAGTTACACGGGAGTACTCCTGTCTGCCTGGATCATCAAAAAATCGTTAATGGCCTTTCTCTTTTCATACAGTCGGTCCAACATGTGCAGGCTGGAATCCCAACGGGGGGGAAACATCGAAAATCAGGTGTTGGGGGAGGCCGTTCTGGTGCTGCAACTCGAGGAGAGTGTGCCTGGCTTTGTAGGAATGGATGAAGTGAATGCTAATTTTCCTGGCCATTTTCAGAATCATCTGAAGATCGGTGGAAGACTTCAGGAACCTTTTCACAACCAGATTGAACATGTGCGCCATTCATGGCGCATGGACCATCCCTCCTCGGTCCAGCGTGGACACCATGTTCCTCCTATTGTCCATCACCATGGTTCCGATTTGCAGTTGGCGCGTAGAAAGCCACACATCGATTTCTTGCTGCATGACGCGGAGCAGTTCCTCTCCTGGGGTGACTTGTTCGCCGAGGCAAGCCAGGTTGAAATTGTGGACACCGCTGCGCCACACAGGGGTTTTGGGATGGGAGAAGTTGTGGAGGATGAGGGGGTGGTGGTGTGGAGGAGGAGGCGAACCATTGGCGCAGGAGCAGCAGTTTGACAACGTGGAGGAGAAAGCGGCGTCGCCTGTCCAAGTTGTTGGTGTGGCTGGGCAGGAAGCACATTCACCCAGTGGGCTGCAAAGGACATGTACTGGCCCTGACCGTAGTTACAGCTCCACACGTTCACGCTGCCTTGCACCTTGGAACAAACCGATAAGCTCAAGTACTGGCCCACCTTCTGTTCTACATATTTGTAAAGGGGCTGGTACTGCCTTTTTTGGGAAAAAGAAATTACGGCTTGGAATTCTCCACCTTCGGCTCAGCACAGGCCATTAATTCTCGAACCCTGCAGAGTCCCCATTTGGAAAAGGGAAGGACTGCAGTACCCAAAAACTTTGACAGGAGCACAGTCAGCTTCTGCACCCTTTGGATGGTTGGACTCATACTGTTGTCTTTTGCAATTGCCTCGTTGAAACGACTGCTGGCGCCATGAGTAGCGGGAGCAGGAGCGTCTGGACCGGGAGATGATGGCAAAGAGAAAACAGCTCCCTTCTGCAGAGGTGGTGGAGCCTTGACTGGCTGCAATTGGCATACGTGCCACTGGGCGCTGCTGTGCTGTTCCCGGCGGCGACTTGAGGGGCCCACCAATCTGAGCCACGTTTCCCCCGGGCCCAAACCGGTTGGTGATGTTTGCATGTGTTGAGGGCAGGGCCGTGGGGGGCCAACTTTAAGTCCATTTTCCACGTTTTCATTTCTGCCCCACAAAAATTTTTTCTTATACCCCAAAAGGCTCCCCCGGTGTTTTTGAAAAGGGGGGATGCCACACCCCCGGGGAGTAGCGATTTTTTACCGCCAACGTCCCCCCACTGAGGGGACCCCTACCGCCGCTGCCTCGCCCCCAGCCCCTGTGCAGCTACTTTTTTGGGACCTGGAAGCGGGTTTTTTTCCCAAGAAAGCCGTTGGGCTCCCGCCCCTCGCACTGCTGCTCCCCTATTCACCCGCCACCCCCTGCCCATTTGGTGGCTGCGCCGCCCCTGAGCGCAAGCTGACGCCCCTTTTCCCCCCTGAGGGATGATGAACCCCTTTCCAAAGTGCGGTGGTTCATCAGTTTTTTTTTGTTTTCCACTGCTGTCCCCCCAACAAGGGTTTTGGTATGCAGGAGGCTGCCCCTCCCCAAAATGCCCCCCATCCCACTTCCACATTATACTTTCCCTTTCTATGCAAGAAAAGCAGGGTATATTGGCCCCATTTCTTCGTTTGCCCAAGTAGCTGCTGACTATCCCCCCTAAAATTTTTTTAAACCCCTCGCTGATAGTGGTGCTGGGGCCAGGTTCACATAGTAGATTTCTGGAATTGAGGGAACTGGAGGGGACAGAGGGGGGTTTGTGGACAGGTGAGGGCCGGCTGACCCACTTTGGGGGCCTTTGCCAACAAAGGGGTTTGTGTCTGATTTTTCCCCAATGACTCTTGGTGGGGTTGTCACATTTTCATTTGAGGGGGAAGTGGATACCTGGGAAAACCCAAATTCAAAAAACCTTGGGTTGCGGGAAAAAACATTGGGCCACTAGTGACCCGGCAGTTTTTGGCCTCATCGAGTGGCCCCTCCCCTTGGAAACGACCCCTTACTTTTACTGCAAACCTTTGTCCTGCTCCAGGAAGTTTGTGCCACTGCAACTCGCATGTGAAGACCCGCCCCCTCCTGTCTGGGCTTTCTGTTTGTTCAAAAAAAGTACAGGGCTCTGTTTAAGGGAAAATATCTGTATATGGGTAAAAAAAACACCCGTATTTGACTCCCCAAAAAACCCCAAATAACAGGCTTGGGTGACCTTGGAAAAAACTGCGCAAAAGGGAAAAGAGGGAGGGCCAAAAAATTTAAATGGGATTTTGGCGTGTTAAAACGACCCGTATTTTTTCTGACTAACAAAGCTGGGGGAAAAAAGCTTTTAAATTTAAAAATTGGATATAAATTGCACAAAAAAAATGGCAGCCAAAAATTAATGGTTTTGGGGGCGTGTTTTTAAAAAAGCGTGTTTTTTTTGAAATACAACAGGGGAAAAAACCCTTAAAATTTAAACCCTTTGGTTTTTTAAATTCGCAAAAGAAATGAGCAGCCAAAAAATTTTTGGTATTTTGGGTATTAAAAAAAGGGTTTTTCCCTTTTCTAACTAAAAAAAAGCAAAAAAAAAGCTTTTAATTTAAAACCCTTTGGATTTAAATTATGTTCAGGAAAAATTTTTTCTTTGGCGTTGGGAAAAACCCCCGTTTCTTTTAATGATAAAATTTTTACAAAGCAAGCTTTTAAATTAACCCCTTTGGAAATAAATTGTTTCAAAAGAAATTTAGCCGCAAAAAATTAACTGGTATGTGGCGCGTTTTAAAAAAGACATGGGATTTTTTGCTAAAAAAGCGAAAAAACGGGTTAATAAACCCTTAAAATATGAATTAGGTACAGGAAAAATTTTCTTCTTTGGCGTTGAAAAACACAGTTTCTTTTACTGACTCCAAAAGCAGAAACACGCTTAATTTAAACCCCCTTTGGGTTTAAAAATTTAGCAAAAAGGAAATGAGTGCCAAAAAAAAAAATGGTATGTGGCGCGTTTTTAAAAAGACGTGAAAAATTTCTGGGGCTAAAAAAAAGCACGAAACACGCTTAAATTTCCCCCAGGTTTTAAATTTTGCTACAGAAAAAAAATTTTTTCTTTGGGGGGTTGAAAAAAAACAGTTTCTTTTAATGACTAAAAAAAAGCACAAACCGCTTAATTAAACCCTTGGATTAAATTGCACAAAAGAAAAGGCCCGCCAAAAAAATTAAAATGGTTTGTGGCGCGTTTTAAAAATACGTGTATTTTACTGAAATAAAAAAGCAGGGAAAAACGCTTAATTTAACTTTGGATTTTAAATTTGGGTTTCAGGAAAAAAATTTTTTCTTTGGGGTTGAAAAAAACGTTTCTTTTACTGCTTTAAAAAACAGAAACATGCTTAATTAACCTTTGGGTTTTTAAAATTTCGCAAAAAAAAAAATGAGCAGCCAAAAATTAAAGGGGTTTTGGTTGTAAAAAAAAGGTATTTCTTTAACTGAAACCCCCAGCAAAGCAGGCTTAGTAACCCCTTGGGTATTTAATGTTGCTCCCGAACTGAGTAGATAGAAATTTTAAAAAGGGATATGCAGCTGAATTGGATGGGAAAATTAGAACGAAAGAGATGCAGCCCCTGAGGGAAAAACTGTGGAAAACCCCCCCAAAAATGCTGTTTAAATTTTAAAAAAAAAAAAAAATTCTTTCTTTTTTGTGAGATCTCAGTACTGGAGCTGGGAGCACTACAAAAAAGGCAAAGAGAGGAGGTGAAATGCCCCGTGTGCGTTTCCCGGGCTTATATAGTGCCGTGACGTCACGAATCTCGTGGTCTCTTATTGGCTTCATCTCTTTTCCCCCTGTCATTTAGAATATTTCCCTTTTTTCCCTTTGAGTTCTTTGTCATGTAACCATGTGCTTGTAAACCATTTTTTCAATTAAAAAAAATGTTCGTTTTCCCCGAAAAACCCCCCCCTTCGATTTCGTTCAGAATTTAAAGTTTTTCTTTAAATTCTAAACGAATTCCCCTTTGTTGAATCAATTCGCCCCATTCTAATTTAGTGTGTAACGAAAACCCCATCTGTTTTAAAAACCCCAAAAAAAGTTTGGTTCCTTTTTTAAAATCTCCAAAAAATCTGAGAACCTTTCCCAAATTTACCCAGGGAAAACCCGGGAAAACCAAATTTTTTAAGGGGCTGTAAATAACTATCTAACCATGCTGATATGTTTTCATTTAAAGACCCAATTCCTGCAACTATAAGGCATAGCGGAGGTGGAAAACTCAATTTGTGAAGCTTTGGAAAAGAATGAAACAGCACTATGATAGGAAATTCTGGGACTAAAGATTCACCTAGGTTTTTGGGTATAATTCCCATGTTAATGCCTTTTCTAACCAACTCATGTAATGACATTTTAAAGCTATTTATGGGATCTGATGACAACAGCCTATAGGTTTCTGCATCCAATAACAATAGAAGATTATCCTGACGATAAACAGCTTTGTCTAAAATGAACACTCTTCCCCCTTTATCGGCTTATCATACAATATCGTGCATGTTCTCAAGTTCTGTCAAAGTCTGTTTACAACTGTACTCCACATGTCCTGACCTGCTGCCCATGATCTCTATTACGATAGAAGACCACCTGCCCTGATCTTCTGCTTGAGACCTGATTATGCTTTCGCCTTATGTCAATTTACCTCTCCTTCACAGCAGCTATCACCGTCAACCCTGAACTTATCAGTAGTGTTGAGCAATTGCGTTGGCTATCGAGATCGAGCGATAGTCTATAGTCGGACGCTATCGATAAGGGTTTCGATAGTGGGCATGATTTATGAGCGCGATTTAACATTACAAGTCTATGGAGAGAGCATACAACACCTCATTATTACACCCAAACAAGGGCTGGAGAAGCTGAAATTAACACACAACAGTCATATGGATTAGTGCTACATCTTAGGCAACACATTAGGTTATAAAGTCAAAGAAAAAAAGTCACAGACCATTCACTATCCCTTGTATTGATACCACCAGCATGACCTTAAACCTGAATCACCCAACAAATTAAAAAGTGCAGAAGGAGATATAATTTTAACCCTCATGTTTACTTGAATGAATTGAATATCCCTGTCCTGGAAACGCGCATTGAGCCTCAAACTGCATTGACCCCCAGATTTAAAAAGTGCCGCCAAAAAGAGTTCTTTCAACCACCATTTAGTTGAACTGGACACTAAACTTATATCTGTCCTGTACCCGCAGAAATGACCCATTATTAACCTGTCTGACACAGTTTAAAATGTGCAGAAAAAGAGTCTTTAAACCACATTTTAGTTGAAACTGGACATATACTGTCCCTGTCCTGGGCCACAAGTTATGACCATTAAACCTGTGCTGACCCCCAGTTACAAAAGTTGCGAATAAGGAGTCTTTCAACCCATTTTTAGTTGAACTGGACATTGGACATAAGAACTGTATGTTGAACAGCTTGACCAGGGCCGGGTTATCAGTGGGTGCGGTGAGAGCCCAGGCTGGCTGTCCGTCATCTATTATCACGCAGGTTAAAATGCCCTGATGACGCAGCAACAAAAAACTGTCGTGACTGAAGCAGAAGTGCTGAAGGCGGAAGTGTGAGAACTCCAGCCGTTCTCAGTACACAGTCAAGACTGGGTGGTAGCGCTTGGCCCCTCCGTACTTGGGGGGGGGGAGGTTTTGGCGGGGGGGACAAATTGAGCTTCACTTGGAAATACTGGTGGTTAACGCTCCTGTTACACCCAGGTGCCCTTTTGCTTGGTATTTTTTTCTCATTTTACTCAACGTGTGGAGAAATGTCTCGTACTTTGTTCTCTGTCCGTGCTCCATTACTTCCGTGTCCTCTGAATAACCTAATCTGGTCAAGTTTTCTGTACCTCCCTTGATACAATTCAGGGGAATTTTTTTACCAGCTATTTTGTACATGCAAATTTTTTAGTATTTAATTCTAGAAAACACATTTTTAAAAATAGGATGGGAGAATTCCCCACCATTGTCTTTGTTTCTCTTTTTTTCTCTTTGTATTAAATGGGTCTTGTCTCAATACAGGGATTGATAAGCTATGTTAAAGATCTTGCAAAAAACAAGTATTTGCAATATGTGTCCATTAACAGTGTCCTACATTCTTTTCTGGACAGCACCATCACCCTGAGCCACTCTTGACAATTGTGAGAACAAATGTCTGTAAGAAACAACATTTTTAGTATAGGACCTGTCGTATAGCTGCATGTTCACAGCAAAATGCCCCAAAAATTCAAAAGCATGACCCTTGAGCCACTTTGGACAATTGTGAAGAACAAATGTTCTGTTAGAAAACAACCATTTTTTAGAATAGGACCTGTATTATAGCTGCATTGTCACAGCAAAAATGCCCCTAAATTCAAAAGCATGACACTTGGAGCACTTTGGACAATTGTGAAGAACAAATGTCTGTTAGAAAACAAACATTTTTTAGAATAGAGACCTGTAGAATAGCTGCCATGTCACAGCAAAAATGCCCAAAAATCAAAAATAACCATGAGCACCTCTTTGACGAATTGTGTATGAAGAAATGTCTATTAGAAACAACAATTTTTAGAATAGGACCTGTAGTATTGCTGCATTTCAAAGCAAAATGCCCCAAAAATTCAAAGCATGACCCTTGAGCACTTTGGTCAATTGTGAAGAACGAAATGTCTGTTAGAAACAACATTTTTTTATAATAGGACCTGTAGTATTGCTGCATTCAAGCAGCATGACCAAAAAAATTATTAAAAATTGACTTTCAGCCTCTGTTAAAAATTGTGAGGGAGAAATGACACTTAGAAAGCTCATTTTGTCCAAAGGACCATGATTATTGCTGTATCCTCACAGCTACATGACCCAAAAATTTATAAATATGACTTCTCAGCCACTATTAAAAATTGTGAGGGAGAAATGCCATTAGCAGCACATTTCTGTTCCAAAGGACAAAATTATAAGCCTGTATTCACAGCAACATGACCTCAAAAACTATTGACAATGCGAAAACTTCTTAAGAGTAAAGTGAGGTTATGGAATACGGTTGATGTGTCATGATAACCGTGCTGTCACTTTTTACAGTCTCTCACAGCAAAGAGATTAAAAGAGGAAAAAGAGAATAAAAATTGCAGTAAGAAATGATCATTTAAAAAAGTTTTCACGGGACCATTTCTGTTTGAAAGAATGTGGAAGTAGAAACGGCAACTAATCGGTGACCTCGCAATTGGGGCCACAAAC
Organism: Phyllomedusa bahiana; assembly: GCA_025379985.1. Lineage (NCBI taxonomy): Eukaryota > Metazoa > Chordata > Amphibia > Anura > Hylidae > Phyllomedusa > Phyllomedusa bahiana. The sequence continues at coordinate 23,104 of JAODAL010029447.1, read as the reverse complement.
ATCATCAGAGATCATGCCTGATTCATCTTGATGAAAGTCAAATGATCCACATTTATCTGTGGAAAAGCGGATTGCGTTCTGTCTGTAATGACACCTTTCCAGCTGTGCTGGATGGTCCGCTAAGACTATGTCGCTGGCCTGCTGGGCAGGGACAACAACCTCTATGGAGAAGCCAGCTACGGGCCATTCGTCATTTTTGGATACCCAAAGGTCTATTGGGTCCGGAACACATGCAAAAAACATCGGTTTTGTTGAAGGACGCAGATAGTCGTGCCCATGATCTTAGCTGATCTACTGTGTGTTGGATGTGGGCCCTGCAGTTGCATGCGTTAGTTGATGTGGTAAACAAAGATTGCCAGAGGGTACCATTACGATTCAGCCTCCTTGCCTGAGCTGCGCTACGCATACTTGGCACTCTATGCTGTCCCGGTCGCAGATGTTGTTCCACCGTGGAATTTGGGACGTGAAGCAGACGCCAAACAGAGTTCTCCAGTTGATCAATAAGCAAGGGCTCCATTTCCTGGCATTTTATCTCTATTTTGGGAGGGTTGGAAGGAAAGTGCTGATTTTTGTTTTGTACCGGGGATCCAGGTTGGGTTGTCCAACCAGTAAAACTGTTGTTCATTTTGATGGCCTTAATGCGAGGTTCATGTTGGAGGAAATGGAGCCATTCCAAGCACTATTGTGAGAGAGGAGCCTTGATTTCCCAGCCTCTGGTCGAGGAGGCACTAGCAAACTGATCTTCCTCATCTTCCTCCTCCAGCCTCAAATTGAGCCCAACCTCTTTCCAGGAAGGGACGTCGGTAACATCGGTGTCTAGGAATACCTTCCTCCTTCCTCCTCCTCCTCCCTCCTCCTCGCTGCCTACGCACAGCTTCAAACTCAGCCCTGACTTGCCTGAGATGAACGCACCCTGAGAGCTGGATGCGCCACCTTGCACTAGCTCTGGACCCCGGAACCACTGCCTAATGAAGAACGATGAAATTGTGAAAATGTCGGGCTTGTGGATTTGAACGGAGAGAAAGGGCTCCGTGTCCACATCAGTGTCCGTTCTCCTCCTCCGTCGCAGGCGGGACTGGTTGTTTCGAGTGTCCAACGATGTTCCAGAACCTAAGATCACCACAATGTCATGATGACAAGGGCATTGTCCGCACTTGACATTTTGGTGGCTTATTCCAAAACTGCAAGGATGGTGCAGAGCTTTTCACCTGCCTCCACTCTCGGGTGGTTCAAACACACGAGGTCCGCAACTATGGCTTGTCAGGCCATGTGTCAATTCGTAATGAGTAATGGCATTGGCGCTGATGCCACAATCGCTGGAGCATGTGGAGGGTGGAATTCCAGCGTGGTTGCCGGTCAACAATGAGACGGTTGACGGGGAGGCGAGCTGACGCTTGCACGCAGCCAGGCGGGACGAGAGCAGGGTGCGATCGGCCGGAAGTGCGAACTCAGACCTCGAGCCTCTTCAGCAGGGCAGTCCAGACCGGGTGATCTTTAGAAAATTTTGGACGACAAGGTTCATGGACATGTGCCAGGCTAGGATGTTGCTCCAGCCTACCCGATCTTATGGGCGGCCAGCAGATTTCGCCCTTTATCGCACACCACCTTGCCTGGCCACAAGGTTCTTGTCACCAGCCATCACTCGGTCTCGTTGCGGACGGAGAGCCGTCCACAGCTCCTGACCTGTGTGTGGACGGTCTCCAAGGCAGATTAATTTCAAACACGGCCTGGTGGCTCTGGGACAGTGATTCACAGAGGACATTGGGGGAATAAACCTGCACCATCCCTGCGGTTTTGAAGAGCAGTCTTGCGCCGAGACTGAGAAGAGCACAGTCACCCCAAGAGGCATCCAACCAGCTACCCGTGAGATGTCACAGAGATATAGCAGGCTTGGCCGTGTTATAGTCCATGTGGTCGGTGGTGAGATGGCTTTCCGGGACACAGATGCAGACAACGAACACGCTTTAAATTTTAGATGACACGTGGTGGCCAGGGCAGGGACGGATTTTCTGGCAAAGAAATGCCCTGCTCGGCATCTGGTATTGGGTGCAGGCGAGGCCATGAGTGGCGGAACCATTCTGTGCCACCAGACGAAAGCAACATTTCCAAGGGCCCAAAAGCCTGGCATGCCGACAATTAAGGCTTTTTTTTGGATTTGGGATGTTTGGGTTGTTAAAGTGTTCTTCTTGGCTCTAAACCTGGAAGACAGAAGGCTAGCTGCTAGACTGGCCGCTGTACGGGTGCAGGTCGTTCAACCTGGGGCGGGAGGACGAAGGGGTTATGATGGGTCTCTGGTGGGATTGCTGGTGGTTTACTCGGGCGACAGTGGAGGCTGATGCGGCGGCTGATCCTGATCATGACTACTGAGAGGAACATGGGCTGCTGAGGAATCGCCTTGGTGGTGATGGCGGAGGAGGGAGGAGGAGGAGGCGGGAGGAACAGAGGGTGTGATAGTGGTTGGAGCCTCGGCGTCGGTCTGGCCTTTTTTGGCAAGTGTTCCCTTCCATTTCAACTCATGCATTCGCTCTGCATGTGACTAGACATGTTGGTGGTGGTTAACACTGAAGTTCTTGCCTCTACTTATGCGTTTACGGCCAAAGGCGGCATTTGACATCGCTGGGTGAATCAGAGGCTTGCTCAAAGAAGGCCCAGGCTTGAGAGGTCCAGGACCTTTTGACGGCGATAAGCGTGGAGCGGGGTTTGCGCTGAAATCGGGGCTGGCGTGAATCATATCAGCGGGACATTCTGCGACCGCCTCTCCTTATTGTGGCGGACCGTATTGGACACTACCCATCGTCTTCCTCCTCGTCCACTGATGAAGCGCCGCAGCAAATTCTGTGGGAATAGACCAGGCTGGATCCGCAATGGCGTCCTCAGCATCATCATCAACACAGGTGACTTGGTCGTCGCTCCTGACTTTCTGCATCCAGAAGCTGGGGCTCAAGCAGGGGCACTGCAAGGAGTGTGCGCCGCCGGGATTTTGCCGAGTTTGTCCGGCTTCCTTCACCTCCTCTCCGATGGGTCATCAGTAATGGGCGTCAGAGAGACTAAATCATCCTCGTTGATCTTTTAACCCCCCCCCCCCCCCCCCCCCCCCCCCCCCCCCCCCCCCCCCCCCCCCCCCCCCCCCCCCCCCCCCATGCCTCTGACCCCATCCGGCATTTTGTCATCAAAGAGGTCTTCAGACAATGGTTATCCACAGTGGTGGGTACACGAGTTGACATTTGGGCTGCTTCATGTTGGCGGATGCTGATGATGCTGATGACGACATTTGTGGGCCGTGGACTGCGAGACGAGGGGGTAAGACTGATAGATGCAGGTTGCATTTAAACCACTGAAGGACAGATTGGGACGATGTTCTCTTTTACTTAGATTCACAGGGCTCTGACCAGCGATGACTGGCATGACGGTCCTGAAATTGACGATCGCTGGCATGCGTTGTTGTCGCCAGCACTGGAAGAGCACCTTCTTAGTACCTTACCCATGTGCTACCCCCTCTTTGCTCGCTCTACCACCTGCATTTCGCTCCATGTTAGAAAATATATAATTTGAGAAGGTATGGAGTTAGGTTTTGGAAAGTCTCTATTAAAAGACGGCAAATACAGCTATTCTCAAAATCCCTCTAATCAAAACAAAATTGCTGGATTCAAATTTACCTGCAAGGTGCTATCAACAAATTGGACTGGGCAAAAAGTCCAAAAGAAACACGTATCTGTTAATGTTTTGGTTAATAAACGATGTTTTTTGACCTTTCATTTCACCTGTGGTGGAATATAGAATTGCTGTTCTTTAAGATTTACGTAGATGCTGCGGTAATGAACAATTGATGGGTGTGCAAAGTCAAAAAACACGTAATGTTAGGTTTGATATAATAAAACGGTATTTTTTGCACCTTTCAATTCACCTGTGGTGATTATAGAATTGCTGTTTAGATTTTGTAGATGCTGCGTCAATGAACAATGCTGGGTGACGCAAAAGTCAAAAAACAGTAAACTGTTATGTTTGATATAATAAACGGTTATTTTTTGACCTTTCAATTCACTGTGGTGAATTTAGATTTGCTGTTTTAAGTGCACGTAGATGCTGCTGTCAATGAAAATCTGGGTGGCAAACAAAAGTCAAAATCTACGTAAACTGTTTTGTTTTGTTTAATAAACGACTCTATTTTTTGCTCCTTTAATTCACCTGTGGTGAATATAGAATTGCTGTCTGTTTTTAGATTTACGTAGATTGCTGCGTCAATGATCAATGCTGGGTGTACTCAAAGTCAAAAAACACGTAACTGTTATTGTTTTGGTTGATAATAAACGGTATTTTTTGCACCTTTCATTTTCACTGTGGTGAATATAGACTTGCTGTTTTAAGATTTACGTGGGATGCTGGCGTCAATCGAACAATGCTGGGGTGCGCAAAAGTCAAAAAACACGTAAACTGTGATGTTTTCGTACGATACACGGTATTTTTGGCAACAAACAACCTGTGCTGACTACAAGATTGCTGTATTGTAATTTAAGTGAATGTGGATTATAATCAACAGTCAAGGTGTAATGGGTAAAAAATTTAAAATTAACACTATCTGAAATGTTATACTGATAATAAAAGTGGAGGTTTTGCAGCTAACAAAGAGACTGCAGTTACTAGAAATGATGTGTGTATCAATATAAGGTCAGGCTGCCCAATATCCAGGAAAATATTTCATTAGCAAAATGTTTAATAATAAAAGATATTCCACTACAATGTCATACACTAAGTCTTGGTGAACTTTATCAGTGTTCTTTAGTAGATAGAGTTGTCTGTGTTCGCCGCGGCCACCCCCCCCCCCCGACTCGGACACCGCCGTGTATATACTGCGGTAGATGCTGCTTTAAAAATCTCTAGCTAAACTAATTTAATTCTTTCCAAATCTCTAAATCTAACTAAAATTGGAAGGATCAAGCTAATAGTAGAGGTTTCTCTGTGCATAAATAGACTAATTTCATGGAGCTGTTTAGGCACAGGCAGAGCGCAGGTACTTATCCCTATGAGACACTGAGAGACACTGAGGACTGCTGAAAACAGGAAACGCTGTTCTATGTTAAACGAGGTATGTGATTTTTTCCAGCCAATCCCAACAATAACATCCAGTCATGACGTCGCACACACATACGTCACCCTGCTTAGTTCTGTAATCTGTTTGCTGGCCGCCAAAATTACAGGATGCGCCGAAAAAGGCTTGCCGATCTTAATAGATGATGCTCAGATTTTAACTTAATTATGATCTTGATTGTCTGCAATGAATTGGAAATTTCTATCACCATAAAAACCTTGCCGATTTCAACTTTGTCGATAAAAATCGCTCAACACTACTTATCAGGGTTAGCAGTAAGTCCAAGTCCCTTTGAATGGATTGAGAGTGAAGGCTAAGGGCTCTTTAGTCTCTGCCCGTCTGTGAGGCCTTACACCAAACATGGTTTCTTTCTTCTAGAAACATCCCCAGAATTGTGGCTGGTTTGTTGGAGGTATTGTTGTTTGATCGATTTTATGTGGACTGAGCTTCAGTAACAAAACCACACATAGTTCATGAACAAGGATAGTGCTTTTTCTGGTCTTAAGCAGCCCTGTTTTCTCATCCAATCCCCTCAATGTTTGCTATCATCATATCTCATACAACTTCCAAGACAAAAATATGTAAACATACCTTTGATTGGCAAGAATACTATTTCCCATATCAGCATTTTAGAATGTGGGTTTCTAGGCTCAAAATGGACAAATAGGCTACTGAGGTGGTGATTTTGGCATCATCAATGTAAGGATACATGGAAAATACTCCAGATAACTCTACACTAGGTCTACAAAAGTTATTTTGATAGATTCCTAAACCCTGGGCTCAAACTGGAAAAAAAAAACAGATTTTGCCATACTCTGTCAGGAGTTGTTCATGTTTTATGTGTCTATATGTGACTACTATGGCAGAGTGACCTCAGGCAGTCAATGTTTCTGCCACTAGGTTGTGCTAAGCAGGATAACTGCAAGAAACATGTCACTAAGGTTACCTGGCCTTGGTGAAGCAAGAGCCATTCAGGTAGGTTGTCAGCCACAGTAAGCGGTTGTTAGCTTAGTAAAGTAATATAGCTGTCCCCGGGTCGGCTCTTATCGGGAGTGGGAAACGTGTTGGGTGGGTGCCTACTCTCCATTTTTCAGGACAGGCTTTTGGCAGGATCCTGGAGGCCTATGAAAAGCCTGATACTGCAGGTGCTCTGGAGGCGTGGTTGCTGGAAGCTGGAACAGCAGAGTTGAAGACAGAGCTATGGCCCCCAGAGGCTTGAGGAAAGCCGGTACCATACTGTACTGGGAAAGTACAGTGCTGGAAGTTCAGGACATTAGGTCCAGACCACTGAGTAGAGAGGGAATAGATAGAGACCAGACGGCCAAGGTTTTGATTTGTTTTGCTTCTGTATATTTAACCTGTGGTTGATTAAAGCTGGCTGAGGCCAGTATGAAAGACAAGGCTGGTATCGTTGTGCAATTCCGTGAACCAAAACGGCAATCCATGAGTAGTGATGATAGAACCCTAAAAAGTCGAACCTCAAACTTTGAGAAGTTTGGTTTAAAGACAATGGGAGAAGATGTTCGGCTTAATTGTAAACCTATAAGGTGAGGAGAAGCTATAAAAAAAAATAAAAATTTTTAATCCATAACAGTACACCGACACTAGGCGCATTATACGCTCGGCACGACACATTAAAATGTACCTAAAAATGATACGCTGTGCGCCTCCGTAACACAGCATATCATTGGAAGTGTATGTAATGCGCCTATCAAAGCACATGACACAGCATTACAAGTTCATATGTGCTAGGCGCGTTACATAAACTTGTAACGATTTTTAATGCGCCTCCATGCGCAATGCGCCTCAATAGGCACAGTGCACACTCTACCAATGAAATGCCGTGTGCCACGATTAGCACAGATCGCAGCACATAGCATATAATTTTAAGTGTATGTAATGCGCCTATCGAGGCATATCATGCACGGAGGTGCATAATTTATCATTACAAGTATATTAAATGTGCCTACCATGTGTCGTGCCTGGCGTATAATGCGCCTAGTGTTGGTGTACTGTTATGGATGGTAATTACAGCTTCTCCTCACCTGTATCATACCTGTACCTGTATAGGTATACCTATATAGGTGTATAGGTATAAAAAATTATCATTACAAGAATATGAAATGTGCCTAACACATATACACTTGTAATGATATGCTATGCGCCTCCGTGTGCAATGCGCCTCGTTAGGCGCATTACATACACTTCTAATGATAAGCTATGTGCCGACATTTGCGCAATGTGCCTAAAAACTGTTAAAATAGCGTTAAAATAGCGATCACGATGTAGAACGCAAACATTTACTCAAACGGGCTAATTTTGGTGCATATTTTGCGTCGTATTTGCACTTTAATATGAGAGAGATGCACAACCGAAATTACGGTAATCCATAGTTTTCAAAGTGAACTATGGATCACGCCTCCTCCCCCCGGTCGTACAATACGATCGTACGGGAGATAAGTGACATGTCAATTACTTGCCGCGAATATGCGCCACGAGTAATGCGTGTCAATGGGGCCGGCGCTCTGCCGGCCCCCTCAGAACCGCGGGAGTACACTCCGAAAGCGCCTGCCGTAATTACGGCCGTACTGTACGCGCCGCAATTACGCCGTGTAAACATAGCCTAAAATGTTCTAAAAAATCGTGAAGTTTGACTCAAGAACAACTTTCCTTGAACGGTTCGATCAACACTATCCATAAGCTAAAGACCCCCTGAGAGTGTCCAAGATGGCAGTCGAAAATGAGGACTTCACACCCACCAATGGTTGAGAGGTATATTATGGCTAATTAAAGTTTTTGTTAGCATACTGTGACGATGATTTGAATTTCTGTTGTGAGAAATTTGAGTTCTTAGCAAAATTTGCGGGAAAGAGAGGGTGGATACTTTTGAGTGATCAACAGATATATTTCATAAACATTCATGAGGAAAAATATAAAAATGTCAATATAATATAATAAAAAAGTTTTACTGTTGTAAAATCTACATTTTGAAGTAATTTTACAACTTACTGAGCTTATGATGTTCCTTTCCAACCCTGGCAGCCTTGAAGGTGTCATAATTAAGTAGGAATGTAACCTTCTTAGGCCACCAAAGATGTTTCTTATGCGTTTCCTTAGAAAGTGGTTTGGTTGCTTTGGGCTCTGATTGGTTGCTTTGGGCTCTGATTGGTTTGAAATGGGCAACATAGACGGTCTTACTGCTAGACAGTTTCATACATAAGGCCCATAATTTGCATGTTTTTTTGCAAAGTCATGTACAGAGCACACTACAGAATTTGTATGGATATATCTAGAGATGGGTGAATTGATTCTAATGAAATGGAATTCGTTTAGAATTTCAGGAAAACTTCGATTCTGAACGAAGTCGATGTTTGGGGTAATTCGTGGGGAACAAAGCGAGTTTTTAATTGATAAAAATGGCTGCGAGCACAATGGCGTTACATGAGCAAAGAAGTCTGGGAGGAAGAAAGGCGTAGACTACATGAATGAGCAGTGATGAAGCCAATCAGAGACTGGCGGGTTTCTGTGAAGTCCCACAATATATAAGTCCGGCGCGACGCTGGCAGCTCCCACTCCTATACTGTGCTGTGTAGGAAGGTTGCTGCCCACTGCTGACTTATGCTATTCTCATACTAAAGAACTCACTTTCTATACAGCAATTTTTTGGGGTGGTGTCACAGCTTGTTCAGAGACTGCTTCTCTTACGTTCTAATTCTGATTTTGTGGGTTTAGAAACAGAAGTCCTGTGTGTGCGTACAATTCAGCTGCATATACATTTAATGCTATATGCTCCGTTCTTGGCACATTGAATATCCAAGGGTTATCTAAGGCCTGTTTGCTGTTGATATTCAGTTAAAGAAACAGCGTTTTTTTACAATTCAAATACCACTTAATTTTTGTTGTCATTTATTTTGCGCAATTAGATTCCAGGGGTTAAATTAAGGCGTTGTTCTGCTGTTGTGGGTCAATAAAAGAAAACGTTCTATTACACCGCCAAGAAGAAATTTTGGCCTGTAGCTTAATTCATATCCGAAGGTTAATTACAGTTTTTCTGTTGTTGTGTTGCGTACTATACACGCCATTTTAACACGCTACAAGGCTGGGTTAATTGTAAGGCAGCACATTCTTTGCGCAATTTACATTCAGGGTTAACTAAGCTATTTTTCTGCAGTTGTATTCAGTAAAAGGAAATGTTCTTTTTCACCGCCAAGAAGAAAATTTTGCCTGTAGCTAATTCATTATACCGAAGGTTAATTAAGCTTTTTGTTGCTTTTAGATCAGTAAAATTCAACAGTGTTTTAAACGGGCACATGCAAGTAAATTTTTCTGGCAATTGTGGAGCGCAATTATATCCCAAGGGATACCCAAGCTTGTTAGTGGGTTCATTTGGAGTCAATACAGGGTGTGTATTTATCATTTACAGATATCTTCATTTAAACAGAGTTTGTACATTTTAGAACAAACAGTATGTCAGAAGAGAGGTGGCAGGGGGCTTGTCACATGCGAGTGCAGTAGCACAACCATTCTGAGCAGGCACAGGACCAGTACCAGCAAATGGGGATGTCGCAGCAGGGGGTCACTCGGGAATTGAGGGCCAGAAAACTTCCGATGTTTATCTGTCATGTTCAGCACCCAATGATTTTGATTGGTTGACCTAGGGTCATCCACTTACTCACAGATGAATTGACTACCCAGCCAAGATGAACGGTGGGAACGGCAGGACACAACCCTTAGGTTTGCATGGCCCAGGGAGCAGGTTAAGTGGCCCTCACCTGTCCTCAAGCCGACACTGACCCATCCGGTTCCTCAGAAGAGATCTACTATGTGGTCTGGGGCTTCAGGGCCATTACAGTGAGGGATGAACAATTTGGAGGAGGGGCAGTCAGCAGTACTTGGCCAGCGGAAGAAATGGGGCCAATATCCCTGCTTCTTGCAGTATTGTTGTGGAGAGTGGCAGGGTAGGTTTTCGGAAAGCGGTATGCCTCTGCATACAAGACAGTTGAGGAGGACAGCATTGGACAATTCAAACACCTCATAAAGTATAAACGTGGTGGTTTGGAATCCAGATTTCTGCATTCACCAGTTTGTTCAAATGCAGCGTTGGAACTTGAACTGAAGGAGCACATAACTACAGGCATTGTTTTAGATGGCTTATTTGCATTCTGTGCATTGTTGGTTAAATTCAGTACAAAAACTGGAAATGGGGCAAGAACAAAAAAGAGCATAAAGACAGAGCTGCAAATTGGCTTTGTATGAAAAAGGGGAGGACCCCTCTCCTGTTAAACGGTGGAAAAAGGGGAGGACCCTTCCCTGTTTACGGTGGAAAAATGGGGAGGCTCCCATGTTAATGGTTGAAAAAAGGGGAGGCCTCCCTTGGTTAACGGTGGAAAAAGGGGAGGCCATCCCGTTACCTGTTCATCTCAATTTCCCATGTTCAATAATTTCCCCCTGTTAATTATTTATTCTGTTCATCAATTTCACCTTTTCATCAATTCCTGTCTGCCCTGTACCCGACCTTTCTGCTTCGTTACTGACCTCTGGATATTCTCCGCCGCCTGCCCTGACTTGTCTTGGCCTGACCTTTGCTAGAATTTCGTCTTACGGATTCTGGTTACTAGCTGCGCCTTGGCTGCTCACCGCCAAACTAGTCGTGCCAGATGGGTAGCGAACTGGTAGGATCCCGCCAGCAGCATAAGTCCTTCCGATTCTGCGGCAGGGTCTTGTGAAACCGGGACCTACTTAGATCTGCTCCCTGGCGTGGCTATTGGCATCGCTTGCGGTTGGTCCCGTGTTATCCACTACCACTGTCGTGAAACATGAAGCACAATGGAATGACGTTATTCATCGCAGTCTAGGCGACTGCCCAAATAACGCCAATGTCGCATGAAAGGGCCGGAGGCAACGGCAGGTGTCACGCAAGAGATGCCCCTGGCCGACATTTAAAATTACAACTGGGGTGTACTCCGTTCACTAGGAATCAAAAATAAACTATTAATAGCCTTTTCTTTGTTCATAAAGTCATTCCTAACATATGGAGGCTGGATTCCACCATTTGGAAATGTCACATATCAGCCTATGTTGGGGGAGCCTATGTCGTGCCGCTGCCAGCTTTAAGGAGGGTGGTGATTGGTGGTGTTAAGAACGGCTGAAGTGCATGCAAAGTTTCCTGGCCCTTTTTAGAATGTCTTGCAGATGGGGTGTAAGACTTGAAACAACCTGATTGAGGCATTTCTTTCCGTGTATGACTTCTTCGCCAGGGGAATCATCCTGTCCACCTGGATCATCAAAAATCGTTAATGGCTTTTCTCTGTTCCAGGAGTATCTGGACTGGTAGATGATGTAATAGACAGGGAGTTGTCTTTGGCAGAGTGTGGTGATGCATGACTGCATGAAATGGGAGGCGTGCACTGAGGTGCTGCAGCTGTTGGGACAGGATGGACCACCACATCTGAAACACGACACTGCATGATGTTGATGCCGGGCCGTGGTACTAACGTTAGGTCCCTGGTCACGCTTTACTGTCTGCCCACAGATTCTACATATAGTTGTGTTCAACCCTCCTCTGGTGTCTTGTCAAAATACTGGCACACCGCCGAGTAGGTGATTTTACCACCAAAGCGCTGCACTGACTGCCCTTTTACCACCGCTGACCCGGTGAGCCCCTGTGCCGCTACTTTCTGGGAACTGCAAAGTAGGTGGTCTAAATCATGGCCGTTTGGCTCCCAACCTCGCACTGCTGCCACCCTGCTGACTCCCGGCCACACTACCGACTTAAGGGCTGCACCACTGCCTGACACACAAGCTGCTGCTCTTATCTCCCAATGATAATGATGAAGCCCTTGGTCTTGGTCTGGGTCAGCTGATAGCATCACATGGCTTTCAAAACCACCAGTATGCTGATGACACCCAACTTTACATCTCCGGCCCAGACATTAACTCTCTACTGTCCAAGATGCCAGATTGTCTGTCGACCAAAGCCTCCTTCTTCTCCTCCCATCTCCTAAAACCTAATGTAGAGATAACGGAATGCTTCCAGGGCCGGGGCAATGGGTAGTCGAGGGTAGGCGACCGCGTAGAGCACCACTTCATCCCAGGGAGAAAAGGGGGCACAAGGAGGCATGGAGTGGACTGAATTTTCCATTTGGGGGGCACTTTGTGCCTTGTTTAACTAAGGCACCCAAATAACTTTAACCAGCCTCGCCTGCTTCTCCCGGCTCCCATGTGCGATCGGCTACATCGATTAGTGTTTGCCTGTCACCGCTGTCCTCCTCAACGGTGTCGCTGTAAAAGCCTGACCGCTCTTTGCTTCTCACTGTCCTCAAATAGTTGGTCCTCACTGTATAGTGGCGCAGAGGCCACAGCACATTGAAATTTCTCTGTTTTGGGGCTTTTTTTTTTTCCAGCTTTCCTCCCAACTTTATCAGGTACTCCCCCCATTTTTGAGCCAATGGGACATGCAGGGGGGGCGGGGGATAACCAGGGAGTCCCTACCCAAAGGATCCGAGAAAATTAATCCCGTTTTGGTAATATAGTAAACTGGAGGAAATGTTCAACATTTTATCAGATCCAGTTTTGGATGTATCCTTTTTTGAGCTCTCCACAGGGGAATTTTAAAAAGGAAATTTTTGAACATATAAAAAAAGGGCTCATTACGGTCAACAACATCGAATACTCGATTGAAATTAGGGTTTACAGAGAATCCCAAAGGGTTGAGACCAGATTTGAGACCTACGTTTTTCTTACATGATGCTAGTTTTGTGAGAAATTTGAAACCCTGAAAAATAAATATGTTTTTGGGGCCCAAATTTCGAACTTTGAATTTCCCAAAAGGATTTAAAATTTTTAAAATTTGGCTTGCAAATAAGAAAACAACTTAAATTTTTAAAATCCCCCAAGTTTTATGCACATTTAAAGAAAGTTTTACACAGAAACACAAAGACATAGAAAAGAGATAGAAAGAACAAAGAGAGATAAGGGCATAGAGACTCAAGGATTCCCCATTTTTGGAGATTAAATTTGGCAGGGCCAACAGAATCCCAAGGAAAAAGAAGAATCGCAGATTTACACTAAAATTTTGGGTTTATACACTGCAGATTCTGAGTCCACAGATATTCATTCGATCCGATTTTTTAGAAAAATGCCCCCAAAAGGGGATTTCCCACAGAAACAAAAGGGGGAGGCCAGAAACATCGCAGGTGGCAGAAGAAGGAAAAGGGAAATATCAAACGGGCCATGGAACATCAGGGCGTCAACGACCCACACACAGGGGAAACCACAGAAAGCTTCACAGAGAATTTGGTGGAAATACTCATCGGTGACTTTAACGATAAAGAGGTTAAAGTATTGAACAAGATTATCATTTTTGCCCTAATATTTTAAATTGGTTTAAGTGGAGATTGGGTTTACAAAATTTCTTTTGGATATTTTCGTCTTAAACTTTTTTTTTAAGGTTTACAAAAAAATGAGGTAAATAATGCTGAAGAAATAATGAAAATACGAAAAGATCCAATTTTGCCTGAAGGATTATAATTTAAGGGTTAAAAAGGATTTTGCCCCACCCCGCTCAATCATTTTAGTTGAAACGACTTTGTTTTAACAACAAAAATTATGGGGTTGAATATGGGGAAGGAAAAATGTTGGGGGATGGAATTTATCCTTAGAATAAGAAAATTTTAAAGATTGAGGATAAATGCCAATTGTAAACAAACCGGGCGGATAAAGGGGGGATCATTGTGATAAAGGACTGGGTGAATATGAACAAAAAATTCTGAGACAACTTAATGAAAGGGAAATTTATACCAACTTAAAACCGTGACCCAAAAATTCGATATTAAGCCAAAATCAAAAAATTTGGGACAAGCTATTTGTACAATGTTATCGAAGAAAAATTGGGAATTTTCTAAAGGTTCCCTCCCCGGGAAACCCTGGTCAATACATACTTCCAAAATTCAAAAAAGCTAATAGACCCACCTGAAGACCATTGTCTCGGTGGGGGTTTCCTATATTAAACCCACTTTTGCCTTTTTCCGGGGAATGCCACGGCTGCCCCCTCCATATCAAGACACACCCATTTTTTATTAAAATTTACAGAAGTAAAATTTCAAGTTTTTTTTTTGGTTTTCATTTGACGTTGTTTCCCTCTACACCTCTATTAAACTTGAATTAGGTTTACATGCTGTCTCTGGGGCACTTGTGGCGCGGGAGGGTACCCAACATGCACAATTCATTCTCTCACTGTTGGGGGTATACTCATGGGAATTTTTTCTCTTTGGGCCCCTTTTTTTTCTCCAAAAACGGGGAACTGCCATGGGGTCCCCAAAATGGGGCCCCCACATAGCGAACATCTTTTTGGGACAGTTGGAAGTGATTGTGTATATAACAAAAAATTTTCTGGTCACATCCTCGCGGTGGCGCTATAATTTGACATTTTTTTGATTTGGGTGGGACATTGATAAATTTGGGAAACTTTTCATGCACATTTTAAAAATGGATAAGGGGGGATTGAAATTCACTAAAGTGGTTTCAGATACAAACAATTACATTTCTAGATACGCTTTTTTAGTAAGGATGGTCAATTGCAAAAATGACTTTTTGTAAACCAAAGGATCGAAAACTCCTTGAAATTAAAATTTTTCATCCTAGACACATGAAGAAACATTCCCGGAGTCAAATCTTAGGGAAGAAGGAAGTCTCAAAAGTGAAAGGCTGGATATAGGAATTTAAAAAGGAAAGTGTGAAAAAATCACTCAAGGGGTATCCTAAAACCCCTTTTGAGAAACAATGTTCAAAATTTAAAACTGTTTTAAAAGAAAGGAATTGTTGAAACAAGACAAGACAGAATCTGGGGGAGAATTCCCTTTTTTAAAAACTTTCAACAAAAGGGGGGCCCAAAATTTTAGATGCCAAAGGAAAATTGGCATCTTTTTCAAAAGTTTTCCAACTTCCATATCCACAGCCAAAGTGCAAAAATCGGGGGTTAAGAAATCTGCGGATAAACTTGTTTAAAAAAAATTTAATTCAAAACAGGGAGAGTCAGACATACTTTCCCCCCCCCAAATTGGGGAATTTTTTTGTCTTTATGTTGCAATTGCAAAAAATTTACGTGGGGATACTTTTCACATCCATTACGGCATTTTGGGGAAAACCGGCAGATACACTGTCGGCCTTATATGGACTACTGATTACCTGCCCCTTACTTGAAAATTTTTGGGGGAGACACAAGGAATAGAGAAAGAATTAATAAACACAAGATACAATAAGACCAAAAATGATGGGTTACCATAGCAAAACATTTAAAAGAAAGGGCATTCTATTCTAAACTCAATTCAGAAAAATTTTCATGTGTCCCATTTACGTAAGGAGGAAATCGGAAAATTATTCAAGAAAGAATTAAGATGGTTTTTTAACCTGAGATCATTACAACCCCTGGGTTAAACATTGAATTTAACAGAAGGATATGTTAACTGATTCCTCTGTTGTTTCTATTAAAGTGAATCTTGTATGCTTTTTTAAAGATTTTTTTAATTGGTACTAATAAAAATTTTTTATTTTTTGTATTTCAATGGGTCGGACAGGGGAGCTGTCGGGACCCCAAGTAAATTTTCTAAAATTAAATGGCTCTTCGCTGTCTACATAGCAATATTTAAAATTTGGTAAGTGTTGGGAATATATATTTGCCCGCCGGTATGCGCGGGTTAACTTCCCCCTTTAAAAACCAACTTCCTGTCATTGGGATTGGGAAGGGAAAACAAGATGGGCCACAATCTATGCTTTTCCCCCCTGACTCGAGTAATTTCCGGTTTCCCCCTTTTCTAAATACAGCAGCTGAGAAATCGATGAATCGCCCACGCAGCGCAGTTGAAATGGGACGCCAAAAAAGCATGGAAGGCTACCGAAGATCACCTGCCTATCCCCCCTATTTAAAGTTTGTGCCCTCTTAAATTGGGTTTTATAATATGTCTGTCTTATAGAGTCAAAGTGATAGGGTTATATGGTTTACACAGGGACCTTTTTAAAATTTTAGTTTTATCATGTTTTTTTGGGACCACCTTTATGCTATAATGATAACTTTAAGAACCAAAAATGTGCTTGAAAAAGACCCTTGCATCGGGGCGAAACTTGCACTTGCGTACCAGGATTTTGTAATTAAAGGACACCGTTTTTTCTGACCGCCTTGTGGGGACTATTTTTTTACTTTTAATTGGAGGGTTGGGTACCCTTAAAGAAGGCGATCTGTTTCAAGGTTGGTGGTCCGGGAAACATTGGATTCAGTCTGCTCGAATGCAATATTTTAATAGCTTCAGTTTTTTGGTCATTTTTTCCCCTTTAATGTCCAGGAAAATTTTTTTTGAAGCGATTTTAAAGCGGCGGCAGTCATGTGCGACATACTAAAAAACAAAATTGTAGAAGACCAAACCCCCTCCATATTTAAGCATGGCCCACCTTTCTACAACACCCTACAGGCTCTGTCAGCCTGGAAATACTTTTTTTTAATGCGATTTCGCCCCAAGAAATTTTCGACCAAAACGAATTTGTCGGAAATTTCGGCGAAGTCGGTGAATCGAATTTTTTGAAAAATACCCCCACTCTAATATATCCGTCATGGGGATGGGGGGGTCTGTTGCCCCCCATCCGCCCCCCGCCCGCGGGGGGCCCGGGCACCCCGCGGCCCCCCGGGGACCATCCTGCACCGGACCTTCTCTAAACTGCCGCTCCTTTTCACACTAAATGGGGACCCGAAGAATGCAAGCTTCATTCAATCCAACCACATTGAAGTGGGGGCATAAATTTTCCCTACCGAAGGGGCTAAGGTGGCCTTCAAAATTTAGCCTCCTAACGGAAGCTCTGGCCGGGGCCACCCGAATGGGACCGAGGAATCCTTTGACGGCAAATCTGCAAGCCTCCTCCAGGGTTCCGCACCTCTTCGAAAACCTGCCGCACCCTCCTCCGCTGCCGCAGCCTCTCCATCCTTCAGGGCACTCCACTGGGGGTCCACCCCAAGCATTTCCCACCCAGCCTCAAGCTGGACGGAACAATGAGGTTTTTGGTGGCGACTTCTTGCGGGGTTTTTTTGGGGATGTAAAGGACGAGCTCGCGGCGGGACTGCCACTGCCTGGACACCTGATTCTTTTACACCCAATTATATTCGTTTGAAAACGCAACAAAGCTCCGCCTCCAAGGGGAGACCCCCACCACCCCCGGCACCCGCTGGCTCCTGTGTTTCCAATGACCTCCACTTCCCCCGGGCATGGTTGGAACCCATTCAGGCGAGAGGCCCACCGACCCGGGAAGAATACTCAGCCGTTAAGCAATTGGTTTTTTTCTACTGGGGCTTTTTCGCCATTTAAATGGGACTGTCCGGCTCGCAGGAGAGGCCCCCTAGGTTCATGGGGGCCTCCCCCATCTGCCCTTTTCCCGTACTTTTTTAATTTCCCCGGGACACACCTTCCAAGCCACCGCCTTCCTTTGATTGGGTGCCACGGGAAATTTTGTCAGCCAAGCCTTCCCAAATTTTTTCGTCTCCCGGTGACCCCTCGCAAAACCCATTTTTCGCTTCTCCGTCAGTGCGAATGCCTAAAGGAACTATTCGTTTTTCTGCACGGGCCCCTAAAATTTGCAGATGGGCCCCTACACAAGGAGACCTGAAACTCCTTTCCCCACCTCCTTTTGGGAAACCTCCGGGGCCTTCCTTGGGTTGCTAACCATACCCCCTTTGGACTGGAACATGGCAAATCATCCACTAAAACCCCCGCGTGCCACTCGCGATCCCTTCCCGGGTTTTCCGTTCTGCTCTTGGGTCCGCCTCGTAAAGTCACAAACCTTTTTCGGGTCGCCCACTCCGCACCAGGATCTTCCCGACGTTTTTTTCCGAAAGCCCCGGCCGAAACTCGCCCCCGCACCGGCCGTTTCGATGTCCAAATTTTGGCCTCCCATAGAAACCCTCCCGAGGCAAGTCTACCCTCTCCTTTTCCCGGGAGACCAAAGGCGAGTCGGTATATCCAAAATAACCTCCGAAAGGGGCTTCATACGAAGTCTTCCTCCCGCGGGGCCGGTTTTTCTTGTTGAAAAAAAAGATGGAACCAACACCCTGTATCGTTTATCGGGGCAAACAAAATTACAAAAAAAAAATCATACCCCCCCTTTCTACCCGGGAGCTGTTCGACGCCTGGTGCGCAAACATTTTTTTACAAGTTGGACTTCGGGGAGCATCAAACTGATTCTACCTGAAGCGACGAGTAAGATGGCTTTAATACCAGAGATGGCCATTTTTGTTTAAACTTAATTCCCTTTGGCCTCTGCAACGCTCCTGTGGGTTCCAGAACTTTGTCAATGAATTTTCTGCGATCTCCTCACGTCGTGTCATCGTCTACCTAGATATATCCTAATCTTCTTCCTGACGGGAGGCTCACCGTCCCACGTCCCCAGGTCTCAAACCTCAGACCACCATTTATATCCCAAACTGGAAAATGCCTGTTTGAACGCACCCTTTGCCCTTCCAGGGTACATCGTCTGGGATCAGGGCCCTAGAGGAAACCCTCTAACTGCTGCATTTTAACAGTGGCCTCACCCGGGGGCATTCGGCTATCCAACTTTTTCGGGGGTTTCGCAAATTTATTCAGACAGTTCATTCCGACTTCCCCACCTCGGGCCCCGCTGGTGCATTTACGAAGAAGAAAACCCAACCCCAAATCCGGCCTCTTGAAGCCAAGAAGCCTTTGATCCCTCAAGTCAGCATTTGCTTCTGCTCCAGCCCCTTCTCGCCCGGACCCGCAGCGTCCGTCGTCCTTGAAGTGGACGCTTTCCAATGGGTGCAGCGCTGTCCTCTACAGAAACTTCCCGGAAAATTTTGTACTGGGCTTCTTCCAAAAACCTCACCCCACCAGCGAAATTTTTACGACTGGGGCGCGAACTACTAGCCAAAAAGTACCCTAGAAGAATGGCGGCACTTTCTGGAGGGGGCTCGCCCCCTTGAGATCTTCACCGATCACAAAAAACCTCCTTTTTCTCCATCTGTCAAAAGACTAAATCCTCGACAACCGGGGTCGCTCTTCTTTGCCCACTTTGATTTTTTCTTCCTTTCGGGCCAGCTGAGAAAAACGTAAGGGGGACACCCTTTTGAGACCTCGGACCCCGTGGGCTTTAAACCACCCCAGCACAAATTTCCCCCGAAAATCTCCCACAGCGGGCCCCCCTGGTTCTTCAACATCTACCCCTGGAAACCTACGTCCCTCCTGCCCCTTCGGGCCTCGAATCCGAAAATGGGGACATCTTCCGAACCGCTGCCATCCGGAGTACAAATCTCTGCAATTAATCCTCAATTATTGGGGCCCACCCTCCCAGATGTTTGAGACTTCGCCAGGCCTTACCCTCCTTTGGCCTGTAACAAAGCCCTCGTCAGCCTGCGGGTCTGCTTCTGCCTCTCCCCTGCCAGAAAGCCTTGCCCACATAGCCATGGACTTTTGGGACCGATCTCCCGCCCCCCTCGGGTAACACAGCAAATTGTTTTGGGGACCGATAGATTCTCAAAATGGGTCTTTTTTCTCGCCCCGGGTTTCCCATGCTCCCAGCTGGACCACCTTTTTCCATCACATTTTAGGCTACAGGGGTTCCTTTGCATATCATCTCAGATAAAGGGGGGCCAGTTTGTGTCAAAATTCTGGGGCTCTGTGGCTTTTGTTGCAGGTCCACTAACTTTTTCGTCTGCATAAAAACCCTCAAACCCAAAGGGGAGGGAAAGGGTCAAAAAAGTTTTAATACTTACCCACACATTTTGTATCCGCCCTCAAAATAAATGTCACCTCCCCCCTGGGCGGAATTCCGTACAATTCCCCAAAAGAGTCCCTGGGCCTCTCCCTTTTTATTGATTTTGGGCTAAATCCCCGCCCCCCTCTCCCTCTGCCTACCTCGTGTCACGTTCCTGCCATTGGGTCCCAAGTACGGACATCAAGGGACTCTGGGAAGTCACACAACAGGCCCCCCTACGGGGCCTCCACTCGCACCAAAATCCAGGGGACAGGTACCGTAACCCCGCCTCTTTTAAGCCGGGTGATAGAGTTGGTTGTCCCCAAAAAAATCCGCTTCAAGGGGCCTAGTTACAAGTTAGGGTCTAAATATCTGGGCCCTTTTGTGGTACTTCGGCAACTAAACCCCGTCCCATAAGCTCCGCGCCTCCTACTCTGCTATCCCAACGCCTTTCAGTCTCCTCCTCAACCCCGGGGGGCAAACCTTCCCCGTGGATCTGGCACGCCTTTTCCTGACCAAAACTGATAACATCTTTTTGGTCAAGGGGGTGCAGCGGGAAAACAGTAAGGGGAAACGGTTCTTTCTGATTGACTGGGAAAGGGGGGGGCGGGCTAGGAGCTTTTGTGGGGAAACCCGAGGCTAATCTTTAAACCACCTCCTTTCTAAGTTCCCTAAAAAGAGGGGGAACCAAGGGGGTGTATGTCCCGGGGATGGCCGGGTCCTCGCACCCCGGCCCCCCCCCCCTTCCCGCAGGGGTCCGGCGCAGTTCCCGGCTCCCCGCACCACCCTCGCTGCCCGGTCCCCGACCAGCCACTTCCCATCCACCTCCGTGGGAGCCGCTCCTTTTGTCCCCGGCCGCCGTGCGCATAGCCGCTTTTTAGGGCGCGCGCACCGGGCGGATTTAAAGGGCAAGCGCCCCGGTCCGACCCCGAACCCCCTGCCCCCAGCCCCACCTCCTCCTGTCCCTGACTACCCTCGATTACGATTTTATACCACGCTTACCCCGGGCCCCGGGGCCCTTGCAAGCAAGTCACGTCAGGGTAGCGACCTTTGGGGGGTAGCCTCACCCGCAGCAAGTCCACCCCGCTTTGCGCGGCTCTGTTGAATCCCGGGGGTACTTAAACTCCGCTCTCTGGGTGTTTAAAACTATCATTGCTTGCGGTGGTCCAGTGAATCCACCAACCCATTACAATATCATCTCCATCCAGGAACACTTTTAACAAAAATCTGTGCTTCATAGAGGTCATCTGTCTGTGCTTTTTACTGAGATAATACAGACAGTGTATATGTGTGATGTGTTAAGTAAAAGTTAATAAATAAAAAATAAAAAACTGAGAAGAATTTTTTCAGACAAAAATGTAACAGATAATTGGTTTTTCTAAGAACATATCATGGGGAAAATCTAGTATTAATTATTAAAAAAACAAATTTGGGAATTACAAAGGGGGGCCCATGAAACTGCACTACCCATGTGAAGTGGGGTCCACTGGACCGCCGCAAGCGATGGCGTAAGACGCCAGGGAAAAAGAATCTAAGTAGGTCCCCGGTTTTCACCCGAGCCCGCCGCAAAGCGGGGTGGACTTTCTCGGCGGGAGTCACCAGGGGTTTTCCCCTGACTGACTTGCTATGGTGGCAGCCAAGTTACGTGGTTTCAGCAGGGCGTCGCTAGGCGTTTTATTCGGGGTCGGGCCCCCAATAAAACCCCCCGTTCCCCGATCCCCGGGCTCCAGGCCTCTGCCTGGGCCTGGGCACCGACTGGCCTTTTAGCTGCATGTGCGTCCCGACGCACACCAGCTGAGGGTTTTCTTTTTGGGGGCAGAGAGCGAGCGTCCCTGCCCCCCCAGACAGTGTGGGACCCGCAGGTCCAAACCGCGGGGCGCCGGGTCCCACGCGCTGAGACCCGCCGCGGCCCCCGTGCGCCTCAGCCGGCAGCGTCCGATGATGTGATTCATCGCGACGCTGCCTTCCTCGGGGGGCCCGCGCATCATAGGCCGTGCGCCCAAGGACTGCCGGAGGAGTGCGGGCTGAGAGGAAGGGGGGCGCTCGCCGGGGGAGTTAAGGTGAGTATTAAATTTTATTTTTATAGGTTTACCCGCCTCAGTCCCCCCCATATACTGCCTTTTCCCCCAAAAGCCTGCCTTGGCCCCCCATTCTCTGCCTGTTTCCCCTTAATGCCTGCCCGGGTCCCAAATCCCCCCCTTGACCCCCAAGCTGCCTGTGCCCCTAAATCCTGCCTGTGGCCCCCCCTAAGCTGCCCGTGGCCCCCATATCCCCGCTGTGGCCCCCCCCTAACTGCCCTTTCCCCCCATAATGCCTGTCTTGGCCCCCCTAAAGCTCCTGTACCTTTTTAAAACCCGCCTGTTTCCCCATATACTGCCCGTGACCCCCATATACTGCGTCCCCCCATTTCTGCCTGTGCCCCATATCCCTGCCTGGGCCCCCCTATGAGCCTTGCTCCATATACCCGCGTTGCCCCCCTATACCTCCGTGCCCCCAAATTTCCCTGCCTGTGCCCCCCTATACCCGCCCGTGGCCCCCTATACCGCCCAAGGCCCCCATAATACTGCCCCATTCCCCATAACTGCCTAGGCCCTTTTTATCCTGCTTGGGGCCCCCCTAAAAGCCCAAGGGGCCCCCCTAACTGCCTCAATGACCCATATACCTGCCTGTGGGCCCATTACTGCCTGGCCCCCAATACGCTTTGGGCCCCTATACCGCCTGTGGCCCCTATATACTGCCCAGTGCCCCCATTACTGCCTGTGGCCCCATATACTGCCCCAAACCTATATACCTGCCGTGGGCCCCATACTGCCCGTCCCCCCATACCTGCCGTGCCCCCCTTACCGGGCCTGGGCCCCTATATACTGCCTCGTGCCCCCCATTCCTCCTAAATGCTCTATTAAACCTGCCTCATTTCTCCTATAACGCCTCAGTGCCCCTATATTCTGCCTCAGTGCTCCCAATACTGCCTGTTTTCCCCTATACCTGCCTGTGGCCCCCATATACCTTCCCGTGGCCCCCTATCCCGCCATTGGCCCCCTATACTGCCTCAGGCCCCCATATACCTGCCTTGGCCCCATATACTGCCTGTGGCCCCATATACTGCTTCAGTGCCCCCATATACCTTACTGAGGGGAAGCATACTAAAGTTAAAGGGGTTCTGGGAAAAGTGAGGTTCTAAGATATTTGTGTCCAAAACCCCAAGGCGAGTATTGGCCGGGGAAAAACAGCATGAAGGGGGTTGAACCGGGAAAGAAAAAAGGGGAAAAGGGGGAT
>JAODAL010029446.1:0-51570 GCA_025379985.1 Phyllomedusa bahiana | reverse complement strand
CCCCCAAAAAAACTTGTAGTTTGGCATATGTGGAGCCTCTATTGCTTTTTAGTATTTTCTGAACAAAACGTCTGGATTCAGTTTGCTTAAAATAAATGGTTCTATTTAGTGTGGTTGCCCCTTCTGACTCTGTGGTTGGGGCAGATGGCATGTGATGCATCAAAGCTAGACCATCTTAACCATTTGCTTTAGAAGAGAAAACACAGGGCACTGTTAACACAGTATGGCTCCATTGTCACACACAGGACGTAGGTGTCATTTCTATCACATGGCTCAGGGAGTATACTCTCTCTAGCTGATGAAGTAGAAGTAAACTTGAGTTATGCCTGATATTAAAGGGGTTGTCTCACTACATTGATTCATCTGACCTCAGTCCTGTTTTCTTGGTTTCATTTTGAATTCAGAGGTGTGTTGACTGACTTCTACTAGGCTGCAGTAGAAGCCAGGTCTGTAGCTATAGCAACCAGTGCTGGCAGCCTATTATGAGAGCTTGAACAGGTCTGTAGCTATAGCAACCTGAGGAGCTGATACAGCCCACACAAGAGGGGATATCTAGGAAAAGGTAGGATATTTTTAATGGACATATATTGCAAAGTGACTTGTTTTTGCAAGATCTTTAACAAGCAATCCTTGTAGTAAGACAACCCCTTTAAGAATGAAGAAAACCAGGAAGTGATGATAAATTTTCTATGTGAGATCCAGACATGCTGTGTCTTCCCATGTAAATTTGTTTCTTTGTAATAATTTACAAAATGACTGAAAAATATTTTATATGTTGGTCCTTTTAATATGTGCACTAAACAGCTGATGTTTGATTTTACTTTTGTGTTAAACATCTTTTATTGGGGGGATAAAAGGGCATGTTCACACATGTTGGGTTCAAAACAGATTTGTTCCTAAATTCCTTGCCAATATCTGCTTAACATCAAACTACAATCCACATCCTATGCATGTGAATGGGATTTCAGCCATACTGTTCATATGCCACAGAAAGAAAAAAAATTCCACAGATTGATTTTTCTTTTTTTTTTTTTTTTTTTGCTGAGGGGAGGGGGGGAAGTAGCATGGGCAATGGCTCAGTAGATAGCTCTGTTTCCTTGCAGAACTGGGGTCCTGGGTTGGAATCTGACCAAAGACAAATGCTTGGAGTTTATTATTCCTTTGTTTTTGTGGGTTTCCTTTGGGTTCTCCAGTTTCTTCCCACACTTAAAATGTACAGGTTAAGGCTGGGTTCACCCGGAGTGAAAAGGATGATGAAAAGTATGTTTTTCTTGGGGGAAAAAAGTGTGCAGCCAGTGTGTGTTTTTTCTTGTATTTTTTGCATTAGTGCCATTTTGTTCATTTTTGTAGTAGAATTTTGATGCACTTTTTATGCTTTTAATTTTAATGTGTTTTCTGCAAACACCATTGACTTTTCAGTGTAAAAATTACATACTTAAAATACGTTTTACAATTGACATCCATGCACTTGTGGATTTTTATGAAAAGGTTAGGAAATAGAGCACCATATGCACCAATGATTTGTATTCCCATAGAAAACAACGGGACACTATTGTCCAAGTCTGGCTTAGCTATGTAGAATGACAATTGGCTAAATCTTGTGAATTTGCTGCATATCTGCAGCAGAAGTCTGAGGCAGTATGTTCAGGTTATCAAAGTGGATCGATTATAAGCGATCCGGTGATCGGTAGTACTAGAGGTCTGCTTGAAGAGTTGGGAATACTCTGACCAGGTGGACAAAGCCTTGCAGAGAAGGAAAGCAGCACAGCAGAATACTGAATATGGTGGTGGTGGTGATGATGAAGGTTGATGACAATTGTAGGTGCTTCGCTGAAAGAAACTCTCAGCTTGGTTGTTATGTAGAGTTCATGGAATAGGGATAGGTGGTTGCAGTATATAGCTTGACAAAAGGCAGTAATGCATCATCTTTATTCTGAGTACATGACCATTATTGAGGGGAGGGGTTGTCGGTGAAATTTTTGTTAGTGATTACATCATGAAATGTCCCTGTCTTTACTTGCATGAAGATAACCGTGGAAGCCGCAAAGGAAAATGCAGATCCTTGCTGATAAGCAAGTAAACCTTGCAGAGTCATTTTAGGATTTCGATTCTGCAGAATGGTTGTTAGAAAACTATATAATAAACCCTATTCATAACACGTTTATTTCCCCCGTCCATAGTATCCGCCGAAATACCGTGAGAAATTTATCCCGATGGATCCTGCTGTGAAATGGCCATAGAAATCGGTAACCTAGTCCAAATTGGTCTACATTTGCTCTATTTACGGAACGTAGGCGCTTTGTGCATCTGAGACTGAAGTGTGGTTTACCATGCTTTAGCGTCCCATGCACAAAGCGTATACGCTTGACCAATTGGCCAAAGGTAGCCTAATTCGGACTACGGTTGCGCACAGATCTTGAACTCCCCATCATGGCTCTGTCTCTCTGACAGGATAAAATGTTCGCGGTATCCCTACTGATACCACGTAACTTTTATGGTGAGCAACCGTGTATCTGTAAATTCCCGTTGTACTACTCAAAGAATCCCCCTTTTCTTTTTTGTTCCCCTGGCATGATGACATAACACATGGCCACGTGACCCCTGCAGCCAATCACTGACCTGATGCTATGTATTTAAGTACGGTACGAAATTACTGAGGCCAGTGATTGGTTGCTGTGGTCACATAAAAGTACAGTACATAACTACAGTACTGCAGAAACCAAGAGAATTTTGAAGTTGGAGCGGCAGAATAAAGTTTAATGTGAGTAAGGTTTGTTTATTGGGTTCTTATTTTCATTTTTTTTTATAATGTTTTCTACTGTCAGTTCAGTTTCTTAATTTGTGGACAACCCCTTTAATGTCTGTAGGCAGTTTTACAGTTTGATCAAATGAAATAATCCTTATCTGGTCCAGTCTGGCAAATACAGATAAATTGCAAAGATGATTGTACGTTCATTTATCAATGTCTAAACAACTGGCTACAAAAGGGAGTACCCCTATGTGAACATGGACACACTGTGCCTTAAGTGTCAGTATTTTGTGTGGCCACCATTATTGTCCAGCACTTCCTTAACTCTCTTGGACATGGAGTTCACTTGGACATGGAGTCCTCTTCCACTCCTCCATTACAACATCACGGAGCTGGTGGATGTTAGAGACCTTGCGCTCCTCCACCTTCCGTCTGAGTGTGCCCCACAAATGCTCTATAGGGTTAAGGTCTGGGGATATGCTTGGCAAGACCAGCACCTTTACCCTCATTTTCTTTAGCAAGGCAATGGATGTCTTGGAGGTGTGTTTGGGCTTGTTATCCTGTTGGAATATTGCCCTGCTTCACAGTTTCTGAAGGGAGGGGATCATGCTCTGTTTCAGTATGTCACAGTACATGTTGGCATTCATGCTGCACTCAATGAATTATATCTCCCCACAGCCGGCAGCACTCATGCAGCCCCAAACTATGACACTCCCACCACCATGCTTGATTGTAGATAAAACACACGTCTTTGTACTCCTCATCTGATTGCCGCCACACACGCTTGACACTGTCTGAACCAAATAAGTTTATCTTGGTCTCATCAGACCACAGAACATGGTTCTAGTAATCCATGTCCTTAGTATAATTGTCTTCAGCAAACTGTTTGTGGGCTTTCTTGTGCATCATCTTTAGAAGAGGCTTCCTTCTGGGACAACAGCCATGCAGACCAATTTAATGCAGAGTGCAGCGTATGGTCTTCTTATACCCTAGGCCATCTTTATATAAAGCAACAATCCTTTTTTTTCAGATCCTCCGACAGTTCCTTGCCATGTATGTGATGTGCAGTGTTAGAATAGATCTTCATAGTAAGTGGCATTAGCTGCAAGTTGTATATATATATTTTTTTATTTCACTTTTTTTCATAAAACAATCAATGCCCTTCTTATTCCACCACAAATTTTGCAGTAATGTTAAATGTAGGTCTCATGAGCCTCACTGAGTGACTCGGTGATTGCATTGCCTTGCAGCGCTGAGGTCCTGGGTTCAATTCCTACCATGGGCAATATTTGCATGGAGTTCGTATGTTCCCCCTGTGTTTGTGTGGGTTTCCTCCGGGTACTCCGGTTTCCCCCACACTCCAAAAGCATACTGATAGGTCGATCTGGAATTTAGACTCTGAGCCCCAATAAGGACCGTGACCAATGTAAATGATTGCAATCTCTATACAATGCTGTGGAATATAGTGGTGCTATAAAAATAAATAAAATGGTAGACCAGGAGCCCAGAGCACCTAGTCCTTGGGCTTTCGTAGTACTCAACAGAATAATTCTGATGTTTCTAGAGGCGGATATGATGGAAAATTGTATTTTTTTTCTCATGAAATCTGACTTCAAAAGACCTTAATGTACAGGATCCCTAATTAAAAATCTCAGTTTGGTATTGCTGAGACAGGAGCATTATTTGGAATTGTAAGAATCTTCACTTTTAGAAAGTGCTTTGCTCGTGATGTGACCAATTTGTAGCGTAAATTTGGCGCTTTGCCGTATAGGAGTTGTCATTTTCTTTTTAATGTTTCAACACGTTTGCAAAGTTTTTAGACAGTAGAAAGATAAGCAATTGTCAGTGCTAAATTTACTACACTTATAAATTTTCTACAGCTGTTTATTTGGTCAGAACATCTATACTTATTTCCACATACTGTTATGAAAAAGTGGGACAAGCTATAATTATGGACACACCAGCTACATTCATCTGAAGTCCTGTCTAATTGGCTCCCAAAGTGGTCTAACTGCCTTATAAAGTTTGCATTATATTGTCCATCTTTACATTAATTATATGGTAGAAATGAAACCACACTAATGATTGCATGTGTGATCATTTACAGTGGTTTCACACAGCGTTTTTTGGAAAAATATCACTGCAGTTTTGTTTTGTTTTTTTGTTCAAAGGTTTTTTTTTTTTTTACTTACCACATTCGTTAGATTTTTAACATGTAGGAAAAGGTAAATGAAGACTATTGCTATATACATTGCTATTTTAAGTTTGCTTTCTTCAGGAGATACAGATTTGATCTACTGCTGTTGTACACCAGTTTCTCTAGGTTACCGATCACCTCTCCCTGTACTTTTGCTTATCTGATGCTCCACAAGCTGCTGGCTGACCATGGTGAGTCACTTCCTTTAGAGTCTTATCTCTAGCATCTCTAGTTTTTTTACCTAAGGTAATAACAAGATGAAACTCTAGGTCCACTTGGCGAGTAAAATTTACCCGTCAGATTCTAGAGTTGAAAACCGCGTCGATGACGAGTATTTTAAGTACAATTGAGGTATTTTTTTTTTTCCCGTCAGATTCCACATCTGAAAACGAGTCCCATTCATCCGTATGGGGTTTTGGATGCAGATATAACATACAGATGGTTTGAATGCGTTTTTTGATGTGGAATCCAACAAAAGGATGAATATGTTCTAAGTTGTGTGTGGTTTTTTTTTTTTTTTTCCCTTTTAAAAAAAGAAAACGGCTGAGAAAATACACTTGTGTGGACTATAACTCATTTTCTATTGAGGTCAATAGGGATGGTTTACTTTCGGTTTTAGACAAGTATTTCAAGTCAGAATCCGTGTGGATTCCTACTTGAAATATTTGTTGTGTAGACAAGCCTTTAGAGCTCTGTAGCTTTGTGCACTACAGATTATAAACCTCCTACACTCATGTCACTGTAGTGGGAATAGCAGAACAAATATGCCAATCACTGCTTTAGAACCACATACAATCTAACCAGGAAGTGTGAGTCTGAAGCTGGTTGTGTTTCAGTGGAACTGTATTGTGAGGAAACTCCCTAAGTCAAAACTAGAAATGGATCTGACAGGAAGGTGAACCATTAGCCCTCTCTTTATATTTCCCATTGTTTTGGCATCCACGTTTGGTTGCAGGAGTTTGGGAGGTGGGGGGTAGAGTGTTAAGCATCAGAAACTGCAGTTATACCTAAAAACAGATGGTGTGAATCCATCCTTAGGGTTCTTATATGCAAAATCATGTGCATTGGCAGACTCTGATTTCCTTTGAATATGTTTTCTATGACAATTTTTAGTTTGTTTTTTATAGTATAGTATAGATTAGTATTAGTATAGATTAGTATAGATTTCTTGATGTAAAAACGAAACTTCCAAAAATGTCAATCGGCAAAGCAAGCACTATGTGGACATTTAAACCACATGAGTTCCTGCACGATTTGGGCTCTGAAGACTGCAGAATTATGAATGCATCTCTAGACTATAGTTCATGGTGTAACATGATCAGTAATTGTGTATGTTCTAAGGCTATGTTCACACAGCTTATCCACGGCGTAATTGCGGGGACGGATTTCGCCCGCAATTACGCCGTGTGCCGAACAGCATGGGCGAGGCGAGGGGGCCGGCAGCTCGCCGGCCCCCTAGACAATCATTATTCACGGCGTGTATCCCGCCGTGAATAATAGACAGTACGGCGCAAATTACGGACGGAAATCCGTCCCAAAATAAGCCGTGTGAACATAGCCTAAGATACTCAATTTGCTGTGTAGATCATGTGTATAAAATGAGGTTGAATAACATAAAATATCCAGGAATCGTATTCCAGGTCTGAATCTGTTGGCCAAGTGTTTATCTTTTTAGGGGCAATTATTTTATATAGATAGCCCTCTTCCCACATTGTCATCATCGTATAATAAATGGTTGCACCATCACTATGATCGATGTGGACGATTTTGTGTGCATCCACTCATAGACTTGGATAGATAGTATGGAAGTTACATTTTTATCCCCATCTTGAGATACTTCCACTACTCACAAAAAGTTAGGGATATTTGGCTTTTTGTTGGTATTTCAGGATGAACATAAAATGTCATGAATTTTTTTTTTTTTTTTTTTTTAATGAACTTCATGAGACCATCTCTTAACTTTAGAAAGCACACGTCCAACTGTTCAACGTTTCAGTACTTTTTGCACATCTTGCTGATATCTAACAGCAAGAGCTTAATGGCAAAATTCACAACAGGTGTTTGATCCCTGAATCGGCAAAAATACTTAGGGGATCAATTTGAATTGGAATTTAAAAAGTTCTCCTCCTCCTCCTGTTCACATTTTGACATAATGAGACAACACCTTACAATTGATCAACAGTACCTCATCATTGCGAGGCTTCAAGTAGGATGCTCTCAGACAGAAGTGGCCACTGAGCTTAGAGTGTCATCAGCGGGTTGCAACAGAGAGACTGGAAGAGTCCCAGAAACTCAAAGATGTGGTGGTTCTTTGGCTACATCACACACTGATGACCACCTCATTGTAAACAGTGACCTGCAGAACCTGATGATGAATGGCACACAACTTCAGGCAACCAAATGTCATGTCAGACCATGTGTATCAGTCAGCGTGGTCTATGTACCAGATGATCTGACCACTCCACCAGGGATAGTCATCATTGTCTTTCTTGTGCCAGAGAACATCTATGCTGGATTAGAAACCATTGGTCCTCAGTGCTGTTCAGTGATGAAAGTTGATTCACTCTGAGCAGACATGATGGCCACCATCGATGCTGGAGACGTCAGGGAGAGCACTATGCATCAGCTACAGACAAGCCTTTGGTGTTGCTGTTAGTGAGTGGGTTGGTATGTTTAGTCAATACAAAACTGCCCTACTCTTTGTGAATGGTACAGTGACCACCTTACTTGAATAACATCATTAATCCAGTCATTGTGCCTCTGCATGAACACAGGGCTAATTTCATCTTCATGGACGACAGTGCTCCAGCTTATCGAGGTTGCATCATTAGGGAACAGGTGTTGAAGACTCCATATTCTTTCTTTGTTATCGCTATGAGGAAGGGCTCATTTGTTTAGCCCGAAACGCGTCAGCGTGTTTACCTCCAGAGTCTCCATCCCACTACTTCGGCATTTATACCATAAGTGCTCATCTTTTTGAACCTTTTAACTATTTTGATAAATAAATGTTGTTGGATTTTATACAATATTGTTGGTGGGTCATGCTGGATCATCTTGATTTGGACTGTTGGAGACTGGGATACCTGTAATGGAGTGGCCTGCACTTTCTCCAGACCTGAACCCCCTAGAAAACCTGTAGAAGCTCATAACTCTGTACTCCTGAACCTCAATGACCTGAGGGGCGCCATTCAAGAAGAATGGGCCGCCATGCCTCAGCAGTCAATAACTTGGCTTGTGAACAGCATGAGACGTCGTTGTGATGCAGTGTCTGTGACATTGTTTGGCGAGTGTGGTCTGGTAGATAAGGTCATTGTTTGGTGAAAATTTTTGTAACTTGATGGACCACTTCCTTCCCTCCAATGAAAAGCCATTGGCCCCTTTACCACTTGAAGAACTCCCCAAAAACCACAGACATCAGCACAATTTTTAAAGTAAGTGCATTACAAATGGTCTGCTTTTTGCACGTCTAGTCAGGTCCGCAGTAAAAAAAAAAAAAAAAAAAATTCAGCCAAACCCTTTAGGAAGGAATATATTTGAGGATCTCATCAGGGTGTGCTTTTTCATAGATCATGTTATAAGGATCATTCCCTAGCAGGGCTTGTGCTTCTGGAGTCCTGTCCATTAATCATGTATATAAAGCTATATGTCTCTTTCCAGTGTATAATAGACGTCTGCTCAGAAGGTGTATAATGCATGGCCTTAGGCGCTTCTTTTTATTGCTTGCTAGATGACGTAAGAAATGTATACTCTGCCCATCTCTGTCTATGTGCAGTATTTTTAGGTTTAGTTGAACATTTTCCATTTTTCTTCATTAATATGTGTTGTAACACTTCTACATTTTATTCCTATGTCTCACTAAAGTTAGGTTATGTTCAAAAACAATTGGAATTGGATGTTTCAGGCTGCTGAGCAATTGACAGGATGAACCGAACCTCAGAAAAGTACTTGATTATTATTTTTAAAGCATTGCCGTCTGCCGGTGAAGGTTTTGTTGTCCTTGTAGTGATGTGATAATGAGACATTACATTTCCAAGGTAATACTTCCCTCCGCGTTGCTGTCTACGTGAGCTGTGAAAATGATTTTTGGCTGCCTCACTTAGCTGAAGTCTATTTTTAAAGACAAAGCAATTAGACTCGATATAAAAATATCTGGGAGTTAGATTCCAGCTCTGAATATATGGCCCTCTTCCCACATCGTCACCATAGTTTAATAAATCTTTACACCATCACTCTGATGGTTATTATATAGATAATAACAACAAGTCACAGTACAACCATCTGCCTGAGGTTTTTCTGTTTGGTCATTCATCCTTTTTTACATAAATCATTATGCTTATAGGCTATGTGATATTTAAAAACTTTTTTTAAAGCATCTTTTTAAAAAAAATGATCTCTAGGTTAGGGAAATTATGGGGCAGAGTCATTGGAGTTTATAATTACATTTTGTTGTATCTACAGTGGTCCTTTAGGCTATGTCCAGGAAAACGATCGTATCTTTGGCGCTTTTCATTTTTCAAAGAACGAAGATACGATCGTTCCTGCGGCCCCATAGACGGCAATAGGAAAGATGAGCTGCTGTCTCCACAGCTCGTCTTTTCTCCGCTCGTCTTTCGGCAGCAGCGTATTATACAACATGTTGTATAATACACCGGCGCTTCTCGTTTTCTTGCCGTCTTCCCATACAATGCAATTGTATGGGCGATGCCAGGAAAACGAGAAGTGACCGCATTTTTTGCACATTGCGTGACAAAAGCCGTGGTCTTGCATCAGAGAAAAAAACGACCGGTTCAGGCCGTTTTTTGTCCGATGCATTGTAGACGTAGCCTTAATTTACATTGGCCTTAGAATACTATATTTTCAACATACAATGTCCCAGTTATGAACATTTTACTTGTAAATTCCCTGTATTAGTGAAGTACATGCAGTGATATGCGGTCTAGTAGCGCCTCTCTACAGTACAGTGTAATGCTTATATGTTCTGTACTGCTCTTTACATGTGCCAGGATGAGCGGCTCCTTTGGCCCTATTCACTTCTATTCTCCCCAGTGCGTAAACGTCGGGAAGAAGTGACATGACACTTTCAACGCGCGTCGAGGAAGACGGAGGTAATTCATAGCTCCCTATGAGAGCTATGAGTAATTGTAGTTATAGGCTGTATTTCGGAGCGTATTGCAGCGCAACCATTCCTCGAAATACGGTCTAAAAGACGCCGTGTGAAGATACCCTTAGTTTCACAGAGCTGACATTATAGTGATCCATCAAGCTGTCAGGTGCCTAATTGGCCCGACTTCAGTCTTGTCTTAAAGAGAACCTGTCACATAATTTTTGCCCTCCTGCCTCAGGGCAGCACAAGCTAGTGTCAGACCTGCTGTTTCCAGCACTGAATTATTTACGGCGTGTACGCGCCGTAGATAATGACAGTCTATGGGGCTGGCGAGCCCGGCCTGCTGCACGGCTTCCGGCGTAATTGCGGGGCGAAATCCGTCCCCGCAATTACGCCAGCAATAAGCCGTGTGAACGAGGCCTAATAGGTTTATCAGTTGAGGTGGGAGGGGCTAGCCTAAGGTGGGCGGGGTTTGAACAAAACTGACTCTTGGACTCTTTTTCTGGCTGAAAACTGCAGATTTGAGCACTAAATACTCTAAAACTGCTGCATCTTACAGAATAAGGGACACCGTGCTGGAAACAGCATGTCTGACACTAGCTTGTCCTGTCCTCAGCAAGGGGGGCATAACCTATGTGACAGGTTCTCTTTAAAGGGCTAGCACTTATTAAAAAAGAATTCCAGGTGAGATGCTTTGATGTTCCCAAGGAAGTATATTTAAAGAGAACCTGTTGCATAGTTTATGCCCCCCCTTGCTGAAGGCAGCACAAGCTAATGACAGACATGCTGATTCTAGCACTGTGCCCTTTATTCTGTAAGATGCAGCAGTTTCAGAGAACTTAATGCTCAAGTCTGGCAGTTTGCAGGGGCCCTCCCTCCTTCCCCCCCAAAAAAAAAAAGTCTAGCTTACTCATGAGCAGATGTTAGCCCCACCCACCCAAGACTAGCCCCACCCACCTGACAGTTATTCACATGTTTCTACCTATTCATGATTGTAATATATTATCATAACAATATGGGGATGGGATCAAGTCAAGTTCAGTACTCTGAAGCTTTTTGGATTCTCCATTTGAATTCACAAGCGCCTTTTAGGATTAGAAATGATTCATTGTATGTACACTAAATACCTGGCTGTATTGTATCTACATAGCTAATTGTGGTTATCTGGCTTTAGTTATATTGGGAGTAGGAGATTCAGCGGTTATGATGTTGTATAGAATACAAATGTCATTCGTTCTTGTTTTTATATTGGTTAATGCGAGCGGACAGGGTTGCTGTAATCAAGAACCAAGGCCAGTGATTTTATTCTTCTTGTGATTATAAACATAAAGCCATAAATATGAACCTTTGTTGAAGAGCATGCTGGATTATTCTAATAAACAGGTGTCAAACTGCGGCCCTCCAGCTGTTGGGTAAGTACAACTCCCATCATGCATTTATATAATCTATAACAGTGGGCATGATGGGAGTTGTAGTTTCCCAACAGCTGGAGGGCCACAGTTTGACACCCCTGCTCTAATATAAGCTTTTGTATGCTGAACTGTAACTTCTTGGAGAATAAAGCTAGCCGGGGTCAGTCCTAAACCCAATCTAGTGCATTAAAGTGATGTGATTGGATGAGCCAGAGTCTGTCTGGAGTTGGCAATCCTGGGAGCTCATCGACCCCTTGAGTCCTTTTTGGGGCTTTCTTTTTTCTTACCAAATATGATAGTTTTGAAAATCTCAGCAATACACCCTACCTGGCCACCAAGCCGCTCTTTAGCTTTCGTTCTAACTCCAGCCTTCTTTTCCAAATGTTAGTCCAATAAAATAGGCAGGTGTTGAGTCCATTGAACAGAATGTAAGTGCATCTTAATGTTTTTCTAAATACAATAGACACAATAGTCTGTTCTTTCAGATAATTTGCCCAGTGACTTTGTACAATTCATGTAGGATCCCCCTCTTCAGGCTTTATATCCATTTCTTTCACCCTTTTCTTAGCGTTAATACCTTCTGAAAAGGGAAATGCAAGACTGTAAAGTGACTGACATGATAAACTGTGGATAACGTCAGGGCTGGAAGGATTTTGTTATAGTAGTAGTTGGCGGACAACAAATGAAAAGCAGGTCTTTGACACACACACAACTACAAATTTGCAGCAGGCACTATCAGATCAGAAAAACCTAAGAGTACAGCCACCATTCAAAAAAAACATTGACCTGAAGAAGAAAGTCCTAGAGAAGACAAGGTGTACTTATAAATGATACAAATGACCCTTAAAGGGTTCTTCTACTTCATAAAAGAAAAAAACTAATGCTAATCAAATGCTCCTGTTACCTCAAAGAAAAAAAAACAAACCCTTTAGGCTATATCTACACAGCAGCGGTTTCCCATCGGATTGTCAGCGGTTTTATTATTTTGAAACCACTGAAAATCTGATGAAATAACAGCCACATAGACTTTAATACTAAAAAAACAACTTGTAGTCAACACAGGTATTTTTTTTTTTTTTTTCCTGCTCGTTTTTGGCTGCCGGAGGTTTTAGGAGCATAGTGTACTATCTGACGGCGTCCCGTCTAACCTTGACTATTGATGACTATTTTGTTACACCGCCAGACGTTTTTTATTTTGTTTTTTTGGGGGGCGGGGTAGGTGTTGGCACGGTTTTTGGACGGCTCTGCTGAAAAACTGCTCAGGTGTGTAATCAAGGTATATGAATTTTGCATACATTAAAAACTGCCCAAAAACCATGCTAAAAAGCACACAAAAAAACTCATCGGAAATCCAGCTGCTTTGGACAAAAAAGCTAACAAAATACTCAGGTTCAAAGCGTTTTTTAGGTTTTGATTTTCAACAATTTATTTTTTTTTCCTATGCTGTGTTGAGCTATCCTTACTCTCCTTTCCACGTTCCTCGGTTACAGCGCCGCATCTCCCTCAAGGTGTGTCATGTGCTGCTCATTTACATCAATGTTCAGGAGTGAACAGCTCTGAGCATTCATGTAAGTCGAGGCATGTGACTGCTTCAACCAATCAATGGCTGCAGCGGTGATGTGCCCATTTGGAAGTAGAGGAGTGTAAAACGAACACTGGCACTGAAACAGAGGACTTGGAGAAGGTGAGATTAGGTTTAGTAGCATTAAAGGGGTTGACTCACTACATTGATTCATCTTACCTTAGTCCTGTTTTCTTGGTTTCATTTTGAATTCAGGGGCATGTTTACTGGCTCCTACTAGGCTGCAGTAGAAGCCAGGTCTGTAGCTATAGCAACCAGTGCTGGCAGTCTGTCATGAGAGACTGGACAGGTCTGTAGCTATAGTGAACTGATATCTCAGAATAGGTAGGACACTGGTAATGGACACATAGTGCAAAGTAACTTGTTTTTGCAAGATCTTTAAAATAAAAAACAATCCTTGTAGTGAGACAACCCCTTTAATCACAATCTGGTCATGCAATCTGATCCACAGGCACCATGTGAAAGAGCAGGATGAGCTAAGCAGATCTATTAGTTTTGTTAGGAAAGAACTCGGCAAAAAGTTATTGATTTATTAATATCAATGTACTGCTTAGTCTGAGTTGAGTCCATTAGGCTGTCTTATCAGTTATTGACAGACTTCCTGTTATGAAGAGATGGCTGTTAATCACAGATAAGACCGCCTACTTTGAGATTCTTAGTTCACACGTTTTGATCAAAAAATGTTTAAGCCACCCACGGCTTACAACGTGATCTCAAGGCGGGCGGTCCTACACTATCTTTACCTCTCAATAGCGCCAAATTCAGACTTCACATTGGGCCAACCGACCTCCATTATCCAGAGAGAAAAATAAAAGACCCCAACCTTGCAGACATGCTGCACTTATAACAGCCTGTGAAGGTGGCCGGGGAGTACTGGCGCGGCAGTAACATACATATACATTCCAAATGCCAGCAGCACACTATCAACTAAAAAAACCTCAAAGGCACACAGGAATTTTTGAAAAATGCATTTCTGCTAAGGATATATGAAAATTTGGGGTTCTTAGTTTGCAATTTTGATCAAAAGTGCTTAAGCTCACCTCCCGATTTCGTCAAGGGGACCCCAATGTAGGCGAGTCCTAACACTAAACGTTACACCTCTAAAAATGGATCCTAACCATAGTACTTCCTCTGAGACATTTCTCTTTTTTAGCAAGCTACCTTAAAGGGATTGTCTCACTACATCGATTCATTTTACCTCAGTCCTGTTTTCTTGGTTTAACTTTGAATTCAGGGACGTGTTTACTGGCTGCAGTAGAAGCCAGGTCTGTATATAGCAACCAGTGTCGGCAGCCTATCATGACAGATTGAAGAGGTCTGTAGCTATAGTGACCTGAGGAGCTGATGCAGCCCATACAAGAGGAGATATCTAGGAATAGGTAGGACACTGTTAATGGACACATATTACAAAGTGACTTGTTTTTGCAAGATCTTTAACATTAAAAGCAATCCTTCTAGTGAGACAACCCCTTTAAGTGTTTAATCCTACAAGAGTGTTCATTTCTAGGAATGCCACTTAAGTATTCATGATCTTCATATTGTGAATCCTATGTCTTTCTTGTTTTTCCTGGAAAGTACAATGTATCCGCTGCCAGTGGTGGAAAACTCCCCTGGGCTCCCTGGATTTTGATTCTATGTGAAAGCTCTATTTATAACTGACCCCACCAGGGCAGCTGATGGATGTTATAGATATTATTCCCCGTTCCGGGTACATTGCTGTGAATCCTATCAGCTTGTATTCATAGAATCAATCTGTGGCTTTGGATGTCTAAAACTAGGGCATCATAATTAGACTTGCGGTGCTACCCAGACCTTTTGCTCTCCCTGATGTATTCTGTATACTTTGGAAGGACGGACAGAATAGTGGCTCTGTTCCCTGGCACCTTCCATTTTTTAGGATTAGGTTCATTTTCCTGTGGCACATCAGCAGATGGGATTCGCTGCCCTTATGTATATGGGATTAGGGTTTTATACATTCTGCATAGTCCTGATATCCGTATTAAGAGCTGCTCTACAATCCCAAAGGAGGCCATACAAATTGGGAGGAGGGAGCTTTACCTGCAGTTCAGTGCATGGATCTACTACCGTGTTTCCCCGAAAATAAGACCGTGCCTTATATTAATTTTTGCTGCTAAGACTTATTTTTAGGGGATGTTTTATATTTCTATGAACAATAATTCACATTTATTGTTGAACAAAACCTCAACATGTATTAATATATTGTAGTGATTTCATCACAAACATCAGCAGAAGCAGCCGAACTCTGAATTGCATCAAAAAATGCACTAGGTCTTATTTTCAGGGAAACCGGGTATGTTTTTTAAAAGCTAGAATTTCAGTTAGATTTTTAAACTGCTCCAATATGTTGTGTTAATGTTTCATGTTTAAAGGAGTCATTAGTAAAAAAAAAAAAAAAACATGTTAATATAGGTTATTTAGTGACTTATCATTGTATACCTTTACCTTTGTCAGATTGTATCTAATGTTTGACTTCTGCTGTTATACAGGTTGTTTTATATTATATAAATATATATATATATATATATATATATATATATATACTGTATGTATATATATATAATCTATTTTTTTTTTTTTAATTATAAAAGAATAACAATTATCATGATAATAACAAAAAAAAAAAAGCTAGAATTTCTGGTACTTGAAGATGTGAAGAATAAAGACTAGTAGCAGGTTTGATATGCTAAGTTAACGCTTGTAGGTTTCATAAGGCATGAGAGGGCTTCATGGATGCCGCAAGATGTATAGCTTCTCCCTTCCGACCACATAGCAACACGCAGGGAAGGAGGTGCCTCTCTGCCCTAGCAGCATTGGCGTGTTTTGGGGCATACAGGTACCGAATTGGTTGTTCTTAATCTCCAGGGAACTACAAACTATCAGTGACAATCATCAGGAACAAAGGCCGTCAGTGCCCCATTGTCTGTGATTTGTTAGAAGGGCCTTGCCTGTGTATTAGGGGTGTATTGTCCTTTAGGCAGGGTCAAGCCTGTCAAGACCTCTGCTCGCTGAGCCCTGAATATCTCTATTTTCATGAACTTTTCAGTGCTGGATGAAAGACTCAGCAGGGCTTGTGGTTTTGTCCCTGATTCCCTGCATTCTGTGCATTATGTCACGCTAACAGCTGCTTCTGGGGCCATCATTATTCAGCAGAACATGCTGTGGAGGCAGCGAGTCCTTTGCTACCACCCTGTTTCCACGAAAATTTTTGCTCCTAAAGACGAGCTAAGACTTCTTTTTGGGGATTATTATTTTTTAAGAACAAGAATTCACATTTATTTTTGAACAAAACATCAACATGTATTAATATACTGTAGTGATTTCATCACAAACATCAGCATAAGCAGCCAAACTCTGAATTGCATAACTAAAAATGCACTACGTCTTATTTTCGGGGGTGGCTTATTTTCAGGGAAACGGGGTATGAACCAGTGCGGTTATTTTCCGTCCCTCGCTTTGTGACATCCGCAGTTTGACTGGATACAACCCATGTTTATGTCATTTTTAGTTTTTCTCCAACAACTTTACCTAAATCTGTAGTGTTTCCCAGAAATGGTTTATTGCAGGCTACTTTGTGTGCAATACAAATTTGTTCTGGAAAAAAGCAAAAAAAAAAAAAAAAAATCATCATTTCATCACTTTGGGAGGATCTGGCAACAGATTAGAATAAATTGAAGTGTGAATGTATACTTGTTGGTATCCGGCACTAGACTTAGCCATTATTATCAATTCTGCTCTGAGGGCAGCTTTTTATTATGTTGACAGACAGTAGCAAATCATTGCTAATGCAGTTACTCTCCGTAAATGCATTAATGAACATACAGGCTGCTGGAGGAAATATGTGCTGATCTACTGGGATATGGATTTGTTCTGCTATATGTGTGATAGAGGCCTAATGACTTCTGTACAGTGTATATACTGTATATGGAGAAAAGAATGCAAAAACCTAAAAGATCTCATTTGTTAAAGAGAATGGCGTGTACTCGTAGCTTCTCAGAGGAGGCTGAATTCATTTTTGTGTATTCCAAAGAGTAATTGCTTTCTGTAAGTAGCAGTCAGTCCTAACGTAGAGTAAAATAATGCCTCCATTCTGTCCACAAGGCATGGTTTCTTGGGCGGATTTTCAGACGGTTTGCGGATTTAGACACCATCTGAAAACCGAGCAGAAACCGTCCCCATAGACTTTAATAGAAAATGTGTTCAGTAGTCTACAAGCTGCCAGCGCTTTAAAAAACTTGGAAGGCTATGTTCACGCGGTGTAATTGTGGGACGTATGCCCCATAGACATTCATTATTCTTGGTGCGTATATGCCGTTAATAATTGACATGTCACTTATCTCCCCGCTCGCCGTATTGTGCGAGCAGGGAGAGGAGACGTAATCCATAGTTCCCTATGAGAACTGTGGATTACTGTAATGACTGGGACGTATTTCGCGCAGTATGGTGTGAAATACGTTCTATTTTAAGCCGTGTGAACATGTCCAAACATGCACAATCTTCCGCCTGGTTTTCAGGCAGAAGGTGGGCAAT
Organism: Phyllomedusa bahiana; assembly: GCA_025379985.1. NCBI lineage: Eukaryota > Metazoa > Chordata > Amphibia > Anura > Hylidae > Phyllomedusa > Phyllomedusa bahiana. The sequence goes on along the minus strand of JAODAL010029446.1, from coordinate 33,978 downwards.
TCGATAGTTAGGGTGCGTTTTCACGGCACAGGACAAATACCAGTTGGTTTGCCGGCCGGTATCTGTATTGTTTTGCTGGCGTCCCCACGGCCGCGGTGGGGAAAAGTGGGGGGGGGCGGCTTTTCTCTGCCATGAGCATAGAAAAGCCCGCCCCCTTCACAAATTAACCGAGAGAACTGTGCATGTCAATTCTTTTCAAGACGGATCCTAGCTGCGCTTTTGAAACACGCAGCGGCGTTCCCTCCTGAACGCCGCTGCGTGTTCGGCATAGACAGCAGCGAGAATCTCACTGCTGATTGTTAGATCCGTCTTGGGGGCCGAGAGAGCGGACGCTAAAACGGATCCTAAAAGCACTTGTAACACGGAGTGTAATCTCCATGTGAACAAGCCCTAATACTGCTGCTGGTGTGAACATGATGTAGACTTACAGGCTTCCCCTGCAGCTCAGAAGCAGGAGATTTAATACAACGATCAACATAGTGATCTGTCATGTGCTGACTTCAGCGCTTTTTTTAAAAACAGAATTACAGGTGAAATGCTTTGATTTTTCCTAATGAAGCATATTCAAGAACGTGTTTGTATTTTAGACTTCTGTTACTTTATGAGGTTTCTCTGAAGGTTATAGGTCCTCTTTGAAGGCAAAGTTGCTATGAAAGAATACCGGTAATTTATCATGTTACATCCTTTGAATGTAAAATGTGGGGTTATCTTGGGCATGTTACGACCATGTCTTTTTAGCTTCATTGTTTCATTTTGTTTATGATGAGTGCACATTACTGCTGTCCTATGATTGCGTTCCAGACCCTCTTACGATTCTCGGATAAACAACTTATTTAGGCCAGAAATATGAAGCCACCACGATGTGTTGTGTTTGATATAAACAGTGTGGAAAACATGGCTCTTAAAGGAGTTCTTCATGCTTGGATGAGGTTTATTAATTGTTTCTGTGTGCTCTTCACACAACTCCTAAACATCTGTTTAAGAGAACCTTACGTCAGCGTACTAGCTACAGCAAGGCTATGAGAGATGACTACAAAAGGAAAGGTTCTTGACTAATAATGAATGCTCCAAACATTCTACCTGTGTTCATGACACGATAATTCCTTTGATGGCACTCATTCAACCTTGAATACATTATGTTTCTAGTGACCTCAGAATCCCTCTGGTAAAAATGTGTTCTGTACAGAATACTCAGCGGCATTCGCTTCATCTGATAAAATTGTAAATTCACTGCTTGAGTAGCTAAGTACAGCTCCGTTATAACAGATACTTTACTATGGAAATAACAAAATATTCATAATTCATGGGTGTGAACAGACTGAGTACGCCTGTGGTTCCCCAAGTTATAACATTAATTGGTTCTGGGACGACCATTGTAACATTAGAAATTGACACCATACCTCTGTGGAGTACTATAGCTTACAAAATGTCATCCCAACATATGAAAAAGCTCAAGGAAACAGAAGCACAAAACTAATGCAGAATCTTATATGCACAGTCAAAAATCACTGTGGGCAGCTAGAACTCACAAATGTGCCATCCGTGCCCATGTTGGGAATATCCTTTAACCCAAAATATGATTTACAGCTTCTATGAGCTATCTGAATGCAAAGACAGCGGCACTTCTCTCCATTGATGACTTTGGGAGTTAAAGAGAACCTGTCACATAGTTTATGCCCCTTTCGCTGAGGACAGAACAAGCTAGTGTCAGACATGCTGTTTCCAGCACTGTGTCCCTTATTCTGTAAGATGCTGTAGTTTTCATGTATTTAATGCTCAAATCTGCAGTTTTCAGCCAGAAAAGAGTCATTCAAAGAGTCAGTTTTTTCAATACTCCTCCCACCTGAGACTAGCCCCACCCACCTCACAACTGACAAACCTATTACTTTGAATACGTAGAATCATGTGAATAACTGTCAGTGGGCGGGGCTAGCCTTTGGAGGGCGGGGCTAACACCTGCTCGTGAATAAGATTTGAGGGGTAAATGCTCTAAAACTCCAGCATCTTACAGAATAAGGGGCACAGTGCTGGGAACAGCAGGTCTGACACTAGCTTGTGCTGTCCTCAGCAAGGGGGGAACAACCTATGTGACAGATTCCCTTTAAGGAAATGACCAAAAGCCAGTGTCTGCTTGTTCTGAATTTTCAATAAAGATAGATGCACACCCTGCTCGCCATTCATATTTCACCTGGAGGTGGTGGTCACCTCAGCAGGTAGTTTGGTGGATACTCGTTCTCTATAAAGGTGCTGGTCTTAGACTATTAGGAATAAGCCGCTCTCAACTGGCGCCCAAAGGAGGCGTTTATCCTGATACAGGTAGGATAAGTAGAGCACATGTAGTACCGCACTGTACTGTAAAGAGGCGCTACTAGACCGATAATCTCTACACGCACTTCACAGATCTGTTCCTATAAGGACAAAGCTAGGAAACTTTTCCCTGCACTTCAAAATGTCTTAAAGGGGTTGTCTCACTACAAGGAAAGTTTTTTATGTTAAAGATCTTGCAAAAACAAATCACTTTGCAATATGTGTCCATTAACAGTGTCCTACCTATTCCGAGATATCCCCTCTTGTATGAGCTGCATCAACTTCTCAGGTCGCTATAGCTACAGACCTGTTTGATCTCTCCTAATAGGCTGCCAGCACTGGTTGCTATAGTTACAGACCTGTTGTCCTCAGCAGCTTGAGTAGCCAGTAGAGGCCAGTAAACACGCCCCTGAATTCAAAAATGAAACTGAGAAAACAGGACTGAGGTAAGATGAATCCATGTAGTGAGACAACCCCTTTAAAAGTAAATCAGCAGGTGAGTGTGATTTCAACATACAACGTCCTAAGGAAGACTATTGTATGTTGAAAATATTGTATCCTGAGGACATTGTTAGGCTACATCAGATGCCTCTGTGCCAATGCTATATATTTAGTGTTCAAAATGGGGTCTGATCCTATAAGGTTAAAGCTAGGAAAGCTTTCACTGCACTTCAGATGTAGCAGTGAAATGAGCATGTACATAATTGACTCTTTCAGTCAATCACATGTACCACAGATCAGCAGGCGATTTCAACATACAACATACTAAGGGTATGTTCACGCGGCTTAATTGCGGGACGTACAGTACGCCACACAATTACGCCGGGTCTTCGGGAGTCACGCTTAATGGTGCGTACACCCGCGACACAAGGGGGCCGGCAGCCCGCCGGCCCCATAGACGAGCATTACTGTCAGCTATCTCCCCGTGCGTACAATACGATCGTAGGGTACGAGCAGGGAGAGGAGGCGTAATCCATAGCTCTCTATGAGAACTGTGGATCACCATAATGATTGGGACGCATTTCGCTCGTATTAGAGTGCAGTACGCTCGCAATTCGTGGCGAAATGCGCCCCAAAATAAGCCGTGTGAACATACCCTAAGGTAGACCAGTGTATTTTGAAAATATTGTATCTTGAGGACATTGTTGGGGTACATCAGATGCCTTTATGCCAGTGCCATATATTTAGTGCTCAAAATGAGAACTGATCTTATAAGGACAAAGCTAGGGAACCTTTACCAAAGGATATTCCTGACCAGGTTAAATCCTATTCTTGGCACTGAATACAGGTAGTCCCTGACTTACACCGTTCCGGCTTACATCTGTCCCCTATTTACAAACGGACACTTATGGGGCATGCTGGCACTTGAAGTTCCATGTTCCACAGCAGATAGTGGCTGTGGAACGACCAGTTCCAGCATGCCACAGCAGCACATGAGGTGAAATCTTCTTAAAAGGGGTATAGACAGCAAAACAAATATATAAACCTTTCCCTGCAATCTCTGAAACTAAAAAAAAAAATCTTTTGTGCTGGAGTTACATTTAATAAATATACCTGTTCCAACTTGCATATAAATTCAACTTAAGAACAAACCTACAGCCCCTATCCTGTTTGTAACCCGGGACTACTTGCATTCGTATTCTAAAGATGTGACCACTATCTGAACCCTGATTCCAGATCGTTGATCACAGTTCTACCTCTATTCTGTAAGAGAAGAGACATGGAGCCATTAAAGGACTAGAGCTGCATTTTTTAGAAACCTGTTTAGTCATTCGTGTCTTTCATGTTTCAGTCTAGCAACCTTGGAGCAATATACATCCTGTCACAAGTCCTGAATATTGACAGATCAAAGATTGCACATTAGCACAAAATAACGCCCGAGAGGTGGTTCATGATCCTAGGATAAGAAGTATACCAAAGGGACAATGCCTACATCATGCAAGGTCTCACACCCTGCCCTAGATATTATATAGGGTATTGTCTTTTATCCGGAGTATTCCTTTAAAGGCTATATATTGAAAGTAAAGCTGCATATAGTTAGTAACCTCCATTGTTTACCAGTGCTCAGGTCACTTGGGGACATAGCATAAACTATTGCCTTCATGCTGTTTTTCCTGGCTTCCTCCAGATATGTTTAGGTAGTGTGGAGGGGCTCATAGAAGATTGATGAGCCATGATTTTACATGCAGTTCGGGTCTCTTAGTTTGGTGGAGCCAGATGTAGTGGAGGATCTAGTCGTGTTCTCATACTAAAAACATACAACCTTTTTCCTACTTGTTGTACAAATCTTTGACATTTTGAACAAAACTGCTTTATTTACACATGGTGTAAACGCTGCAGATAATCCGACATTCGCAGCAAATTTCAAACCTTTTTTTTAATTATTATTATTTGAATTCAATTTACATACTTCATACAGAAAGTCCGCAGAGGCAGACTAGCAGCATTTCCTCTTGTGTGGAGGTGTCCTTATGTTTTTCTGCGATCATTTATTTTGGTTACCTTTATTAGTCCACACGGCATGTTTTTTTTTTCGGTCAGATTTTCAGATGTTTTTCGGATTTGGAAACCGTCTGAAAACAGACTGTCGACCATCCCTATAAACGTGAATAGAAAATCTGCCCAGTAGTCTACACTGAACGGATTTCTGAAAAACTGGGAACATCTTCCGCCTGGTTTTACGGGTTGGGAGGTGTGCTAGTCAATGGTTAAGGAGGGCAGTCAAATCCACAAACCGCAGACAGAACTGTCCTCCAAAACCATTGAGAAGATGATGATAATGGCCGGATTCTTAATCGGAATCTGATTTGGTATTTTATCACTGCCGTGTGGCCGTAGCCTTATGTTTTGGATAAAAGTTAGTTTAATTTTCTTGGTTTTATATTGTTAGGATTATTTCTTCCACTCGCTATTTTACATAACTCCCTTCTCCATCATCCTCTAGTCATGCTAATATATTTATAAACAAACCAAATAATAGTCCAAATTTGCTCCACAGGCTAAGCCCTTTTAGATTAAGGCCCCCCTTTCATGTTGAAAACCACTCTCCTAAAGCATATTAAACTTTACAAAAAAGCACAGAGAGAAAAGGGTATAAAAGTATCAATTTTTTTTATAACCTATTAAAATATGAATGATAACATAGAAGACCAGTATAAAAAAGGTCTAACATAGGTCATTTTATATGAAATTATATGTAATTGTAAAAAAAAGAAAACGGGGATTTATATTTGATAAAAAATCCTCAGCCCATGTACCATAAATAGAAAAACGTGATATTCGGGTAAACCACGAAAGGGATTTAACACCACAAAAACGGTTATATAACCCAATGAAACTTACCATGAGCTACTATGTGTTCTTTAGCCCCGGCACGTTTTTCACATCTACCTGTTCCCTCAAGGGTCAAAGTAATTAAGAGCTTTGCTACACTTAAATAACCCAAGTCTGATGACGCAGCGGAGCACCTGCGGCCTTTCGCATGTTCGGAAAGGAGCCCCAATGCCCCCTTCCGCGGTCCCCCAGTAATGCGCATCCCCGGGGGAGGGAAAGGACTTCCGAACAAGTGCACACTATTTTTAAAGGGAACCTTCCCTGGGTTTTGGCCCCCCTTGCTGGGAACAGCACAACTAGTGTCAACCTGCTTTTTCCCAGCATGGCCCCTTATTCGTAAGATGCAGCAGTTTTAGAGCATTTTACCCCTTACATTTTATTCAGAGCGGGTGTTAGCTCCACCCACCAAAGCCCAGCTCGCCCACTGACATTATTCACATGTTTCTACCTATTCAAAGAATGGGTTTTGTCATTAGGGGGTGGAGCTAGCTCTGATTTGCTGGGTTTTTGAAAAAAACTGACTCTCTAAGGGACTTTCGAATGACTTCTGGTGAAAACTGGCAGATTTGACATTAAAACACGAAAACTCCAGCACTTACAGAAATAGGGGACCAGGCGGGAAAAACAGCAGTCTGCACTGCTTGTTCTGTCCTCAGCAAGGGGGGCATAATTTATGTGACAGGTTCTCTTTAAGGACGCTGAGCGGAGTCGGTGTCAATCTCCCCACACCGCACACGCGCACTACTCCAATAGTAAAGTTGAAATTGGCTATAGGTAAGTATCAATGGCATCAGCTACTCAGCCCAAAATGACCAACCTCACAAACAATCCACAGTTCTTCCAACTATTAAGCCAACCTAATAAGCGAATTGGATAACCCTACGTAATAAACATAAATATCATACAAACATTCACAAAAAAGACCTTATAAGGGCATTTAAAATCCCAAGTAATAAAATACATAAAAATTTTAGAAAAACTTTAATGAGAAGCTTGTGTAGATATAAGCAGCATATATTTTCAAATGCTGCACAAAGTGTAAGTCCCCACTTATTTAGTCGATTGATGGATCGCTGCATTTGGTGGCATGTAGAAAAATGATCATAAAAATGGAGCGCACTTCACAGTGTGAAATCCAACAGGGTTTTAAAATGCCAAAAAACTAGAGAAGAAAGAGAAATAAAAAAAATGAGTAAAAGAGAATACAGAACAGAATCCAAAGGATTCACAGTAAACAACATGTGTAGACAAAGGGATCAAAAAAAACAAACGAAATTCAGTTCTCATTAAAGGGTTTTGCCACGATGTAATGTTGATTTGGGACCCCCAAAATAGGGATTTAAAAACACTTTTTTAAATAAAATTTATTTTCAAAAAGTGAACTGTGACACTAAAGCATTTCCAAACCCCCTTTGTTACCTAAAGCTTTCATTAGACACACCAGAGGAGCGACAGGGCCCTTGCTTGAGTGAAAAACTTCTTTTCTGATGACAGGGAAAATGAATGATTTTTAAGGGGCTGGGGAAAAAGTGCAGTGTAGAGCCGTGTCTTTCGTAAAGAGAAACCACTGTTGTAAAGTTATTTTTTTTAGGGGAAATTTTTGAGACGCCCCTTATTTCCCCACTCCTTGTTCACCCCCTTCCCCCCCCCCTGCAGCCTTATGACTCGCATGATTTTTTTATATTCTACTTTGTGCTGATAAGAGGTAAGTAACTCACGTCCTGGCAAAACCCCTTTAAGTCCCATAAGGGTCCATTTTGTTTCCTTTTGTTCCAGAGATCTCATAGCATTCCCCCCTCTAATTCCAAGATGGACACCCAAAACCACATACTTTTTAACGTTTAGGGTCGTTCCCAAAATTTAAAAAGGTCTAGGGACGTCTTTTAATTTTAAATACATCATGCAAAATTTTTTTAGTAGACGTTTACCAACCTCCCAAAATTTTAGAGATTGCAAAGAGGGGCACCTCAGGCCACCCTCTAACCTCCCAAAATTACATAACACCAACCAACCTCTACACACCCAAAACATACATGCACTTTTTAGACACCAAAAGGAAACACTTTCAGGGTTTGCATTTATCCAATGATGAAAAATAAATAAGTTATGTTTTGCCAGCAAGGAAGCAATCAATATTTTTAAAGCACTATAGTCGTTTTTTTGAGCAAATCTATTTCCCAAATGAAGAGGGCATTTGTAAACAAAGGGACAGAGGGGGCCCCCCCCTTAAAAATAGGGACTGTCCTTCCAAAATAGGGGGCACAAGGGGGGTATTTGTGTTACAATTTTCTGCTTCTGTTAAGATGTTCAACATAAAAAAAAAATAAAAATGCAAATGCAGCAGAATTTCAAGCTGAGTTCCTTCCCTTAGTGGTCAAGAAAATCCCCTTTTCCTGAGAAATTTCTTGAAGACCTGATACATTCTACCATTTAGCCCCGCAAAAAAACACAACCTTTATCTGCTCTTTTTTTTTTTAGCACTACTTCTTTTTTTCTCTTAAAGCAAGGTTTTCATATAACCAAAATATTTTTAAAAACTTCTTTTTTTTTTTCATTTTGCTCATGCCTAAAGCAATTGATCTTTTATACTTTTGCCTAAGGTATGAAATGAGAAAATTTTTTTCTTTTTTAAGGGAAAGGGAAAGTTTTTGGCTAAGTTTAACCTAAACTCAAAAAAAATTTTGCACTGTTTTCCATTTCTTGACTTTTTGTACTCCCCCTTTATTTTTAAGAAAAACAAAAAAATCCCTCTTTAAAAAGAACCATCAGAAAAATCAGTACAGTCAGTACAAGAGCAGCATCTAGTCCTTGATGAATAAGGGGAAAAATATTCAAATTGTCCAGATATGCCACTTAATACCTGTGAATAAGTCCAATTATTTCTTAAGGCATACTTATATAAGGTCAATGGCCAGCTTTATTTTTCTGTATGTACCGCATATACTCGAGTATAAGCCGAGTTTTTCAGCACAAAAAAGTGCTGAAAAACCCCCCTCGCTTATACTCGGTCACTGTGGGCACTTGGGCGCGCAGGGGCCCCGCCGAAAGGGACCTTCAGTTTATGCGGCTCCTCGGGGAGCGCATAAAACTTTCCGAGTGACGCACAGTGTCCGGGCGTGCGGTGACCCGGGGCACTGTCAGCGACCCTTCCCCTATATGCACTCCCCCGGACGCAACAGGGAAGGGAAACCACGCGGGGCAGAAAGGACGCTCCGTGCTCCCAGGGGACCCGGCGACCCAGACTCGCGGCGTCCGATTTTCCCCCGGCACAGCAGCTGTGTCTCACCTGCGTGCGCGGCCTATGACGCCCACCCCCCTTTGTGCCGGCAAGAAACAGAGCAAGCGGAGATGGGGAAAACAGAGGGGGGACCGTAAGGATTTGTTTTTTTATTTTCCCTATATCCTACAGCCTGCCTACACCGGGCCCATCCCTGCCACACCCGGGGCCCTATACCTGCCCTACAGCCGCCCTATCCCTCCCCACCGGCCCTATACCTGCCCACAGCCGCCCTATACCTGCCCTAAAAAACCCCCGGCCCATACCTCCCTACAGCCGGGCCCTATACCTCCCTACAGCCCCCTATCCTCCCCTACAGCCGGCCCAAAACCTGCCCTACACCCGCCCTATACCTCCCCTAAAAGCCGCCCTATACCTCCCCCTACAGCCGCCCTATACCTCCCCACAGCCCCCAATACCTGCCACAAACCCCCCATACCTGCCCTACACCGGCCCTAACCGGCCCACAGCCGGCCCATGCCGGCCCTATACCTGCCCTACAGCGGGCCCTATACCTCCCATACCGCCTATGGGACATTACCTGCCTATCGTTTAGGGGGGACAATACCGCCATTACAGCCTAGGGGCCTATACGTCCCTTTTTGGGACTATACGCAAAGGGGCCACAACTGCCTATAATTGCCCATGGGGACATTAAACTGCCTGAATTTTTTTTGGTATCCATTTTTATTTTTTAAAAATTTTCCCGTACCCCTGCATTTCTACCCCAGGGTTTTTAAATAAGTCAAAAAGTTTTTTCCCTTTTTTGGGCAAAAGTAGGTCCTCGGGTTTTTACTCGGTCGCTTATACTCGAGTATATACGGTATATCGTTTACACAATGCTTCTTCAGTTACAATGAGGGGATCCGTAAAGGTGCTGTCCCTTCTGTTACCTGCATAACAGACTTCAAAGATGGGGTCTTTTTATCGTGACAAAAGGGCTCTGCTTAAAAAAACAAAAAAGAATTCCTGATTATAATGGAGAATTGGATACAGATTTCCTGTAGCTCCATAATGTATAATCTGTACTGTATATAAATACAGAAAAGTCACATTATCATTATAACATATAGCTCACAGAAAAGAAAAAAATTAGAACCGTTAAAACCTATCTCCAAACCTATGGCAAAAATTACTATACAAAATCACTACGCTTTAAAATTTAAACACATAAAGAGAGTTCAACAATATTCAACTTTTAAAACCCCCCATAGAATAAAGAATTAAAATAAACTTTTTTTTACTCACAATTTTGGGTTTCCGCAATAAAGACTGGTCCTAAAATGATTAAACTAAGTATATCAGCTAATGACAAAACCCTATCCTAAAGCAGAGCACCCGCCCTGAAAAAGGGCAACCCCACTTATCGGCAGCTTGCCCTAACTAGTTACTATGTATGGCAATATATGGTTGACACCACCAAAATATGTAGTCAAAGGGTATCAAACGCCTGTTCTGAAGCGTTTCCCTAATCGGTTCATCAGGGGACTTGTACTAAAGATATGTGGTGAAGAGAAAACCACAGATATTGTGGTTATGACCTGGTACCGTCAAGCTCATATCCACCAAGAGCAATATGGACAGCAGCTAGACGGTCTTGAGTGTGACTCAATAAGGTCCTGGTAGGTTATTACAGGTATCTGGAGCCATGCTGACTGCATCCCACAGGGTGGATTGGGGAGGATCTATAGAGCGAACACAATGATCGAGATGGACCCACAGAAGCTCAATTGGGTTCAAGTCTGTGGAATTAGGGCCAGGTTGATACTTGGAAGTTTTTGTCATGTTCTTCCAACCAATGTCAGGACTTTTTAGTTGTCATATTGACTTGCTAGAAGATGCCATCTGCTCCAGGGAAGACAAACGACATGTATGTGTGTACGTGATCTGCAACAATAGATTCATACCTAAATCCGTTAAAAGTGCCTTTCAGATGCATGACTTGGCCCACAGAATGGGCCAAACTTGGCTAGACTAGGCTATTTAGTAGACAGCCTCTTTTCTTTTCAGTGATGAACTTCTTTTATTAGCTTTTTATTTTGTATTTATATTGTTGGTAACCATAAGGCTATGTTCACACGGCTATGATTGGGGTGCATTTTGCTGTGTATTTCGTGGCGTACTCTTCTCAAATACGAGTGAAATGCGCCCCAATCATTATGGTAATCCGCAGTTCTCATAGAGAACTATGGATTACGCCTCCTCTCCCTGCTCGGACAATATGGTGAGCGGGGAGAGAAGTGATATCATGTATTCACGGCGCTTACACGCCGCGAGTAATGACAGTCCTAGGGGGCTGCAATTATGCCGTGTGAACATAGCCTAAGGGTGCATCCACACAACGGATTTGGATGCTGAATCTGGCTCCGAATCGTTATCCAATCTGGTTGCAATCCGCCTAACATTATTTCCTACGGAAAATCAGTGGTGGTGTTCACACGACGCTGATTTTTCTCAACGCTGATCTCTTTTTGCCGCTGAAAAAGCATTGACATGTCAATTCCTGAGGCGGATGGCGTGCTGTATTCTCCTCTCACGTTATGGTGTATAGAAGGCTGAACCTCTGCCCCTGAAAACTGGCGTCAAATCCTGGCCTGAAATCTGCGTCTGTATTTTCCAACAAGGATTTAACGGCAATTCTTGTTCCTTTTTTTTTTTTTTTTTGCACTTGTTGAATACAAAGCCAAGAATAGAGTTAAAAAGATCACACTTTTCTTAATATATGGCCTTCATTTATGATCCTTGATCTGCATAAAAAAACCTGGTTATGGAACACACCCTTAGGGGATGTTTACTCGGCAGGTTTGGTTCTCGCCACAGATTTCGCGCCCAGTCCGAACGGAGTTTAATGTGTAAATAGTATGTTATGTGTATAGCTGTGGGTCAGAAACGCGTTGGCGTCTACCACTAGCACTTCTTGTTTCTGTTTGCCATGTAATTTTTCGAATAAATATTGTTTTTTTTAATGTGCTGGATTCCTGGCGTTCCATGTGAAGGCTCATTTGAATGTAGTTGGAGCATTGTCTGGCGGCTGTCCGTGCAGGATTTGCCAATCAGCATCACGAAACCACATACAAGGGTGAGCACTGCCGGAAAACTTTTTTTTCTTTGCATTGAGTTTAAGGTGATTTGCACTGCATGCTATGTAAAATACACAAGTGTTATTGCCGCATTTTGGCCACGGCAGAAAAGAATTGATACGCCAGATCATTGACACGGGTTACGTACTGACTATAATAAAGATCCAGAGGCAGAAATCTGCTTTGGGTAGTTCGGTTGAAATTCTGCCCTCTGGCAAGTGCAGAATTTCAATAAGGAAACGAGCGCGATATCCACATGGACCGTGTCCGTGCCGAGAACCCACCGTGTGGACCTACCCATTGAGCTGTAGCTAGAATACTCAACGTTAGAGGGCTGCTCCTAATAAAGGCCATCCGTTTACAGAAGCAGTTTATCTATAGCTCATGGGGAGACGTCAGGGCTGTGATGTTTTTTAGCCTCTCAATATATTTGCACTTCTGTCATGGATTTTACCTTACATGTTTGCAGTCCTTTAGATCAGATTTGAAGTTAATGCTTTATCAAATAAATGATTTCTTACATCGTTCCAATTATTTGTGAGTACACACAGAGGACAGAAGAAGTGCACGTGACCAGTCCTAAAATAGATCGGGCAATGACGTGAAATCTGGTAAAGGCTATTGCATTGGCAAGCGTATAATGATCTGCACTGCAGAGATGGAGGGAGGCAGCATCAGATTCTTAGGACGACTCTGCCTATCACTACCGCTAAGCATAGCAACCATCTCCTAGGAGACTGCAACAATCAAGAAGACTGAAAAAAAAAAAAATTTGAACGCCCAAATCCAGGAGACGAGCGATTTCTTTTGTCAAAATATTTAGCAAAGACAAACCATGCAACCTAGAGCTTGAAAACTGCTGCACTGTAATCACCAGCTCCCAAAGGTCTGATGCTTGTAGGCATCTTAGATCTTCTGTTTATTGTAGATTTGAGAAAAACGATTTATTCTTGAAAGTTTTACCCTTTTGTTATTTAAACTTTGCTACATTGGGCACTTTAATTCAGGGCTGTGGATTCCGAGTTGGTGGTTATTTTGCAGGAGTCGGAGTCGCCATAAAAGGGACCGACTCCAAGGGACCAAAATATATAATAAGTTGGTCCAGTTAGTTCGATGCAGTGCAAAGAGCAAGAGAAATTGGGTCCGGCCAGTGCTACTGCTCCCATATCTTCAACCTTATCACATGAGTGTAATTGATGACATGGAGCAGGGAAAGCGCTGCCCCAGGGGAAAAGATTCTGCTCCCAGGGCAAACAAATTTCAGCAAAATTTTTCACCGAAGAGTTCAACCATTCATCAAAACTGACTGTGGCTGAGGCAATTCCTTTATACCCTGACATTGTTAGAGATGTTGCCCCTGTGGTCACCGCTTTGCCCCCAACCCAAGTTAGTGTAGAGAGGCCGTTCTCTAGCCTGGAAATCATGAGATCAGATGTGAGGTCATGTATGCAGGATATGATGGAGGCAATACTATTTCTCAGACCAAATTCAGAGACTCCACAAATGTTCCTGCAGTATTTTGCATATTTACAATTTTTTTGTTTTCTAAAGTCATATCCAATAAATATCTGTTACACTGACAAGCAAAATTATAACAATGTTTTAAACTTGTGACTTTCAGGCTCCATATCTCACCATCCACTACAGTTTTAAACATGAGGCTACTGTAATTTTTTTTACAGTCATCTTACCTACTTATACATAAAATTTTGACTTGCAAGTATTTAGCATCTGCTTAGTTCTGCAGAATTTTTCCCTGAAACCCGCTTTGTTACTTTTTTGCTCCTAAAAATCAAAATGTTAATTTTTATTAATTTTTATTATTTTAGATTGGGAAATCCACCTTTGGTTTTCAATTTCTGCTTGAATCCTTCTGGGCCTCTGAATCAGATTCAAGCAGGTCTTGACTAAAATCTGATCCCTGGTCTCTTCTACACATTCCCAATGTTGGTGCAGACTGGACTTGGATACAAATACAGCTTTTTTTCAACTCTACCGACAAGTGTTCAAAAGATCAAAACATTGTTACCCTCTTGGTTGTCAGTGTCTTTTCTACCTAAATAGCTTGATTATTTTATCATAAGGTGATAAACAGCCTGATGTTACCATTTTCCTACAGTAAAGTTATCACTTAAACATGCGCCGTGTATGAGGGAGTCGGAGGTTTGGGAAATATGAGGAGTCGGAGTCGGGGCTTTGGCTTGCCGACTCCACAGCCCTGCTTTAATTATAGATATATTAATGATTTTGTTTTTTATCAAGTATGAAATTATTCCCAAATGCAATCGGCCTTTTAGACTTGGTTCACACGTTGCGTTACTGCATGCGTTTCTCAGCTGCATCAGAAATTTAGAAAACTGTGGGTTTTTTTTGGGTTTTTTTTTCAATGCAAGGGGGGTTGTCCACGTCCTTTAAAATTCATACCAGCAGCTCCTGGGGCCCCACTGAAATGAAAAACCTTAGGTTCTCCTGCCTCTGGTCTCATTGCCCCGGTCTTTGTCTGACGACTCGACCATGCAGCCCATTTTTCTTCAAGTGCCTCCTTATTGTGCATCTTGAAGCAGCCACACCGCTAGTTTTCAGAGAGTCCTGTATTTCAGCTGATGTTATCTGTGGGTTTTCTTTGAATCCCGAACAATTTTCCTGGCAGTTGTGGCCAAAATTTTTGTTGGTCTACCTGACCGTGGTTTGTTTTCTACAGAACCCCTGATTTTCCATTTGTTAATCAGTTTAAACACTGCTGACTGACATTATCAGTTCCTTGGATATCTTTTTCTATCCCTTTCCTGTTTTATACAGTTCAACTACCTTGTCACGGAGATCCGGTGACAATATTTTTGCTTTCCCCATGAATCACAATCCAGAACAGTCAGTGGCTGGATGAAAAATGCAAGAGTTCATCTGGATCCCAGAAACTCACTCAGCTTTTAAAAGCACAACACTGATTACAAGCAAACAGGTCAACATGTGAGGATGTACCTTTAGTAGCCATTCAAACCCATTTGTTTCAAAATTCTGTGCATGTTATCAGGTTTATCAGGGCCCAAAAACACCAGGGGATGTGAACTTTTTTATCAGGGTCATTTGGATGTTTTTGGTTGTCATTATGATTAAAAAAGAGAAAACACAAATAGTTGGACAATAAATGGCTTCACCCAAGCAAATTTAACCATGAGTGGAAAAAAAGTTTTTGTGTTATGATTCATGTTCTCTGAAAAAAGGCCAAGAAAGCAAAAATTCTGCCGGGGTATGTAAACTTTTTAGCACAACTGTATATCCTTATTTTATCTCTTGAATCTGGTTTTAATTTCTGGTTGTATTTGTAACTGGTGTATAGGTTCCTGAGGTAAACTAGTACATTCAGGCTACAAAATATTTCCCCAGGGGTTTGCTGCAGATTTTCCGTGTGGAAAATCTTCAACGGATTACCGAATCGGCCGCATGGGTGGGATATTACAAGCCTCTTGCCCACGTAGCAGACATTTTCCATGCGGACACTACAGCATGTCCGTTTTTATCACAGATTTGCTGCTGATTTTTCGCTCTGGTTTGTGCAGGGAAAGTCTGCAATGGATTACAGTATCAGCCATGTGGATACAAATCTTATGCCCACGTGGCAGAAATTGACCCGTGCAGTGGATTTTTAAATCTGCACCATGTCTGTTTTTGTCGTAGATTTATAGCAAATTTTCCCCATGGACATGAATGGGACAAGGGCATGATCTGTAACACCAAGCTCACAAGGCTGATTTTTAAGCCTATTTTTTTCAGTGCTGATAGTAAATCAAAACCAGGGAATGGATCCAAAGAGCTTCAAGCTTTCTCATACTTTTTCTGTCTGTAGGTTTCATTCCCGGATACAATTAGCACTGAAAAAGTGTGAACCCAGCCTTACAGAATTTTTAGCTGCAGATTTTCCGAGGAAAATTTACACAGTGAATCTGTTCCTTGTGCAGTCGCTTATAGTAGAAGCATCTGTTCATCCTCCTTACACAAAATACAGTCAGTCCCCGGGTTACAAACGGGATAGGGACTGTAGGTTTGTTCTTAAAGGGTTTTAAATTTATTTAAGTCCGGAGAACAGGTTTTTTATTTAAATTTTTTAAAATTCCAAGGCCAAAAAAATAATGTCCCCTTTTTCATTTTGGAATAGAATGAGTTTTCAAAAGAAGGTTTTGAAACCCTTTAATAAATTTTTTTGGCTTTGTCCCTTTTTTTTTAGTAAGATTTTACACCTACTTTTTAAAAATTTCCCATTCTTATCTCATGTGGAGCTGTGGCATGCTGGCACTTGGTTATAATGGGGCGTGACAGTGTTGAATGTCAGCCACGCCCCATAAGTCTCCGTATTCTTATTATTTGATCCTGCAGCTACATCCTCGGATGTTGCAAACCAAGTATCCATGACTGAGGAACCTTCTTGGTAGCAGCAGGATGAAACCTTTCAGCCTAGAATAGTGAGAGTGGGTTAGGAAGTGGCACCGGGGTGTGGTTGAGCGCGTGTAACGCTGGGTTTGCACACTCCAGTAGCCACATATGGACAAACTCACACCTGAATGCAGCAGTCAATGGCTGTTTGAAGTTATTGGTTATATTGTTGATGTACAAACACATGTGGCCATTCATGGCCACATATACGGAGGTTTTCTCCACATGCAGCTGTCAGTGTGTGTGAACCTAGCTTAATATTTGCCACAAGGTAGTTAAAGTGGAGCTGTCGGCTACTTTATGCTGCTGTAATGACGTGCATGTTACCTGTTCCCAACCATGGGGTAAAAGTTAGGCTGAGTACGGGGAGAAGCCGCAGTGGCTGAGAGAGATGAATCCATTGTACAACTTCTCCCCGACCCATCGGTTAAACTTGACAGCTCTCTCTGCAGGCTCTCTCTCTCTCTCTGAGTTAAAGGGGTTTTGCCACAATCTCATTTCATACCTCCTGCATCCAGCTCTGTGTACTCAGAAAGGGGGCGTACGTGATTTTGTTTGAATTGCATATCATGTGACTCAGCAGGATGACATCACCATGCGTTTCCTCTCTCTAGTCAAAAAAAAGAGCTGTTTGTGTAAAGAGCTGTGAGTAGCTGCAATGTAGCTTAAAGTTAAAGTTTTTGCCTTACAGCACAAGGGTCCTAGGTTCAAATCCCTGCAGAAACCAAACCTGTTTTTTTTTTTTTTTTTTTTCTCTTTATCAATGCACATACCTTATTGAGGTTTCTTTATTTTATTTATTTGCACTGTTTGACTAATTACTAAGGAGTACAAAGGACGGGAGTAGAATGACAGCACCTGGGGTTTGAACACTCGGTAGCTGCATGAGAGGAGAGGTGATGTCTGAGCATGATTGAGGAGCTCTCAGCCCTGATCGTATCCCCTGGAGATGAGCTCTAAACAATGGATCACTAAAGGAGCAGCTAAGACAAAAATGCTACAGAATTTTTTAACAATGATGAATAATGAAGATGCTTATTACTTAATTTGGAAGCTTCCCAAGTCAATTGTACCTTGTGGCAAAACCCCTTTAAGCCCAAGGGGTGTTGAGAAACTGCACACTGGACTCTCCTCTCCCAGTTGTGATGGCTTTTTCACATACGTGGCCCAACTTTACCAGGTGCTTTACTTCATGGTTGGGACTGGGTAATGTGCAGTTTTTTCGGTCTGCCCGTCATTAGAGCAGCATAAAATAGCTGCCTGTCGTTCAGACGGCATAAAGTAGTTGATGGGTTCCATTTAACTGGAAATAAATAGTGATTTGGGAGGAGGGATACGTACCACTAACCAGACATGCACACTGGGCTCTAATTTTCCAAGGAACCGTCCTAAAGAAGTAGAAAATAAAGCATAAAACGCGTTTTAAGTTGCAAAGAAAGATAAATGCATTACACAGCTTTAAAACCTCCCCAAAAATCCCACGGGGTGTAAAGCTGAGGTTTTATTTTCAGGTGGGCTATTAATCCGTTCCTGCATTGTTGCAGTATTGCTGTGGGCAGACATGCTGTTTTCATCCTTTAGTTCTTGCCATAGCTGATGTGCATGACCAAACCTAGTCATTCAAGCGTCAATGCTAATTGTTTACTAGGAAAATATTAACCCGTGATGCGGACGGTTTTCTTTATGTACTTAATTGGACACCATAGAAGTGAGATCTTCTTCTCTGGGTGTCTCAATTAAAGCAGACACACATAGAGGTGATCGTAACAAAACATTTTATTTGGTCTATTCTGCTCTGAAGTGCTAAGTACAAATCCCTTCTGCATGTTGTAAGTCACAGATGGTGTTATACAAGGGTTTTAATGTTCACCCAAGAGCTACCGTTCAAATGTCTGGGACTAAATGTGAATGTAAATGTCCCCATCCTCCAGGAGCTATAAAATACTATTACTGAGGAGCCACCAGGGCTGTGGAGTCGACAAGCCAAAGCCCCGACTCCAGCTCCTCAATTTCCCAAACCTCCGACTCCTGACTCCCTCAGGTATCCCAAAATATACCACAGCTGAGATATAGGAATCTGTAGGACAAGTGTAGTCTCTTTAGGACTAAGTTTGCCCTATTTTCTACTTGTGTATGCTTTATGTGCCGGACAATAAAGCATATTGGCCCACGATCTTCTAGTGCATGGCACATAGTGTATGCCCACGGGAAATGTAGTTGTAAAGAGACCAGGTTTGCCCTTCAGACCCCTTTATCTCTTCTGCAGTATAAATTGGGATGCCATTGTCGAGGTATCTTGACAGATACCAGGGATGTAGCCCTAAAACATAATGTGAATAGGCCCTAATAATGATAGTTTGTTGTATTGCACCGCACTATACTTAGTGCTGTCAATTGTAAGTAGGAGTCCAATGTATTTATGAAATGTTTTAACTACTCTGTCCTCCCGCCTCCACATGTCTGTAATAACGTTTCTGTCCGTCATTCTAAGACCCTATTCACATACAGTCTGTCTTTGCTGTCCACTTTTTATTTTGTAATAAATTACAGGAGTCCCTGTATTAGGAACTTTGAGGCTATGTTCACACGGCTTAACTGCGGGACGTAATTACGCCCCGCAATTACGCTGTGTGGACGGGCGGTGGGGGGGGCCTGCACTCAGCGTTCGCCGCCCATTGACTTGCATTACCGAACGGCGCGTAATACGCCCTGGTAATTCACATGTCAATTATCGCCCCGCCCCGGCAGCTTCGCCGGGCGGGAGACGCGGAGACGTAATCCATAGTTCCTCATGAGAACTGTGGATTATCATAATGAATGGGACCGTTTCAGCCCGTAATTTGCCACTCCGGCGCGTAATTACGGAGCCGAAAATCGTCCAAATTTTAAGCCGTGTGAACATGGCCTAAAAGCAGAACGTTGTTTCAGTTGGCCCCAAATACCTTACATTAAGCTTGCATACGATGGCTGAACTTGCCAAGTGCTGCCCTAGACACTATAAATTACATGGCTTGCTGAGCGTGCGCTATGGGGTTGAGCAACAGCTGCTTTGCCATATTTTGCTGATCCTCACCTTTTATACCTGTCTTTTTCTATTTCAGACAACAAAATCTCCTAGCTATTAAATTCTAGGATGCAATGTATATTACCTTCTTATGACACCAGCAGTTTCGTCACTCTGCAAGCTACTAATTTACAATTTTTTCTGTAATAGCACATTTTCAAATGTCTCTTATTGCCAGGCAACCTGACCCGCCTTTCTTGCACCCAGTTTCCCCCCAAAAAATAAGACACCCCCAAAATTAAGATCACTGGTGTATTTTTTTATGCGAATACAGAATGTTGATGGACTGCTTATGCTGATATTTGTGAGTAGAGATTGGGAAATCAACTACAGTATATTAATACATGTTGAAGGTTTATGTTCAACAATAAAAAGATGAAATTATTTGTTCGATGAGAAAAAAAAAAACATCCCCTTAGAAAAAATAAGTACTTAGCTCGTCTTTGGGAGCAAAATTAAATATAAAGCACTGTCTTATTTTCGGGGAAACACGGTAGGGGACTAAACATTTGTAAAGCTTCCTCCACCCACAATTTTATTTGCCTGATGCCTAAAAAAACACTACTTTTTTTTTTTTTTTTTTTTTGAATGTTTTTAGTGGTGATTTTCTGTTTTGGCATTTTAGGGGATGTTCACACAACTAGTAGAAATTATAATTGATCACAGATGACTGCATTGAAAACACAGTGTCAATTCCGCCTGGCATATTCAAGCCTGAGTCATTGTCACATACTTATCTTTGATCCTATATCTATTTCTCTAAATTAAAGTAGTTAGTTTGCATGAGGATTTAGGGTTATTTTTTGAGTTGGTAACTTGTAGTTTACAGTCATAAACGAGTCTCATTCATTTGTGTGGTTTTGGACACAGATTTGCATTAAAAACCACATGCAAATGTTTTTGGGCATTACCGAAAGTACGTGAGGTTATTCTATGCTATTCCTTTAAGCACATGCGAACTCAGTAAAATTCCGCTCCTTCTCAAAATGGAAATATGACCAAAGAAGGAACATTTCAGAGTATTTTTTTTCTTCCCACCCCCCCCCCTTTATTCTTTTTTTACTTTACTTACAACCATAAACCTAGCGTCACTATGAACTACAATCCAATATTTTATTGTTCTGCGTGGGGCAAAGTGAGAAATGGTTATTTACTTTGCGGCCCATCAAGTATTTAAAAGTTTGTAATCTGCGTGTATTAACACACTGAAATACTTAGTCGCCTGGACAAAGCTTTACACGGTATAAAAGCAGTCGCATGAGGCCAAAAGTTTTTAAGAATGACACAAATATTATATTTTCACATGATCTGTTTTGCCCCTCTGGTTTTTGTGTGTTTGTCAGATGTTTTATCAATACAGAAATACAAGATGCGCGATCATATTATGATTAACATAAGCTTTTTATTGACAGAATGAGTTAAATGCAGCAAGATATCATTATTTGCAGTGTGACCCTTCAATCTTCAGTGACCTCTGAGCAATTACTCCCTGGGACAAATGCTCTCAATCACCTTCTGACCAAATCCTGACTGATAGCAGTCCATTCTTGGCACAATCAATGCTTTGCACTTTGGTCACAATTTGTTGGATTTTTTGTTTGTCCACCCCCGTCTCTTGATGATGTGACCCACAAGTTCTCATTGGGAATTAAGATCTGGCGACGTTTTCCAGCCATGGACCAAAAATCTCTGTTGTTCCCTGAGCCATTTAGTTATCCACGCTTTGCTTATGGGCAAGGTGCTACCATCCAGTGCTGAAAAGGCCAACTTGATTGATCTCACCAACACTAACTGCTCTTGGACGGTGGGAGAAGTTGCTCTTGGAAGGAGCATTCTGTACCAATCATTATATCAATGCGGAAGAATGTCTTTTTAAGCAAGACTGTTAATCAGAGGTCCGATTCCCTTGGCTGAGAACAACCCCACACTTGAATGATTCTGATGCTTTATACAGTTTGGCATGAGACCAACTGGTGGTATCGCTCACCTTGTCTTCTCCGAACAAGCTGGTTTTCCCAGATTTCCAAAAGCATTCGAAAAGGGGATTCATCAGAGAAAATGACCTTACCCACCTCAGTCCTCAGCAGACCACCTCCCCTGATAACCTTTGGCAGAATACATCATCTGTCCCTGATGTTTTTTTCTGGAGAGAAGTGCATCTTTTGCTGCCACACCTTGACACCACGGTCTTGCTCCAAGAGTCTCTCTCCGCCTCACAAAGTTGCGCGTGCAGAATGGCCACTCACACTGCCTGCAGCCATTCTCTTGATCAAGACCTGACACTGTGCTGAGTAAGCCCCGATATCCGAAAGCTGAAACACTTCTTTAAGAGACTGTCCCTGGCGCTTGCTGTCTTATCCCTTGGGCGCCCTGTATCCATTTTGGCAACAATGGAACCTCATCTCCTTGAATTCTTGATGATGCGATAGAATTGGTTATGACTGAGTATGCAGAGTCTATTCTAGCAAGCGCTATACCAATAAGCTCTTAAACCCCAGTTAGGCCAGATTTTTGTGCAAGTGCAATGAAATGACTGCACAACGGTTTCTTTATAGAGATAACCATGTTAAACATAATATAAAACCAATGATGCCATGAAGCACCATCCAATCCCTTTTAAAGATGAACCAGTCTGGTGTGATTCTTTAACATCTAATCATAAGACGAGATGACAGTCTCCATCCCTGTCCTCATCAACACCCACACCTGGTGTTAATGGAGCATTGGCAACATGAAAGCGAATCGTTAGCTGCTCCTTTTAAGGCCGGCCTCATGCAATGACAGATGGAAATGTTTTTTGAGGGGGAAAAAGAGAGTTCATTTTCGAGGCGAAACTATGTAGGTGCTTCTTTGCAATACAAATTTGTATCATTCTCAAAACTTTTGGCCATGACTGTAGTGAAGGCCGCATGGAAGCACTGTGCTTGGAAATTTTCTACAAAAAAATCCCCACCCACCCCCATCCCCCCACAAAAAAAACGAAAATCCGCAGACATGATTTGTATAAGAATTCATCGTGTGGCCTTTACCAAACACATATCTCAAGTCAATTGGGGATAAAAACACAATAAATCCACAACTAGAAAATTGACAATTCTGCTAAGATGTAAAAAAATCTGTGCAACCAAATTCAAACAAGAAATCTGTAAACCTCCCAGTTCATATGGCCGATACTTGTAATGCAAATACAGACATTATATCAGTGCGCCAGTTCCTGCGGAAAAAACCACAGCTAATCCACATTCTGTGACTTTACCCTTACAAATCATGTGATTCATAGATAATGTGGTTTACAATTGATATCCTATACAGATTAGTTAATATTATGAGAAACAAGCTTTGAAAAAACACACTAATTAATGCAATCCACATTCTACCATTGCAGAAAGAATTAATAAAATGTAGGCCATAGGGAAGGATGGAGTTACCTACTTTCCTGCAAAAACACCATCTGTACAACTGATTCATGTAAACGACGCCCTAAGTGAGAAGAAAATGGCACAAAAAAAAGGCATGTTTGAGTTGCAGCTGACATGTGGCCACAGTGGCCCTGCTTACTATTATAAAGTCAACTAAATAATAATAAAAACAATACTTTAATAATAAAGCGCAAAGATATTCCGCAGCATTTTAACATATAGAGCCATGTGGTCAAAATAAATTTCCACGCGTAGGGGCCACATCGTGGTACCTCAAACGGCGTAACCTTAAAGGGCCGATATAAATTTTAGAACTGTTATAAATGGAACTTCTCCTAACAGTTTTAAGCATGCCTTATTAAGGAGTAGTACACTTGAACAGTATAAACTGTTATAAATATTAGCCCTTGGAGGGCAACACACACAGGGAGAGTGTATTGCCCACTGCAGATTAATAGATATATAGATGGGACCACTGTAGGCAGAATAGGTAAGGTATAAAGTCCCTGTAGATGACAGGTATATCTACTCCCTAGCCGGCCACCCACTAAGTATGTAAGAGTACACTGAGAGCCGGTGGGTGAGGATGACGCATCTGCACCCCCCAAAAAATATCAAACCACAAGACCCTACAAAACAGTGAAGGCAAAAGCGCAAAGCATGAAGCTGACATAAAACAACCAATAGCCATTTGCCTTCCATACTTAAAAATGTGACACACGAGCTCAGTCCAAGCTCGCTTCAGAAACAGTGCCTGCAGGCCGGAAACACAAGGCAGCGGGCAGCGGGCCTGGAATTTGGGCCCACGGGCCTTGTTGTTTACACCCGTGATATATATTGTATAAGCACAAACAAACCAAGACATTACATTATAAAGAAAAAAAGCTACTCTAAGCTTAACCAACATGAGAAGCACGAGGTGGTGAGGGCCTGCTTCAGCAAGAGCTTACAATCTATAAGGGGAGCGTGATTTTGCAACCCATTGGGTTCGCGACACATTTGTCTATCTGAAGTGGCCGCGTGGAAAGTTCCCCAACAACCTTTATGGTGTAATAAAAAAATCAAGAATGGAACAACTGTGAAGAAGAACTGCTGTCCCTGTGTTTTGTTCAGTGGCCGTTTCCTAGGGGCGGGCAGTGCGTGCGGTCCGACCCGTCGGCGCCAGGCTCCGCTCACCCGCGGGGGCGCCGCGGCCAGCCCTGCCCGCCCGGATGAGCGCCCCTGACTCTGCGCGACTGTTTTATAACACCGTGCAGATGCCAGCAGCTGCAGGAGGAGGCGGGACGTAATCGTTCCCGTGTCCTGACTCCTCCCTGTAATCTGCGTCACAGGGGGCTCACAGCTCACACGGCACCGCGCCCCCTGTGGACAGCTGGGTCCCCTCCTCGGGCTGGGTCAGCTCTGCCGCGCCGAGGGAGACCCCTGGGAAGCGCTAGCGTGCAGCGTAAAGCAGCGATTGATGAGTCGCGCTGCTTACAACCGCTTTAGCACTCCCACTGCTTGAGCAGCTCCGGAACGGTACGCGCGGAACCAGCCAGTGAGTAAAAATCTTTAGTTAATATTTATAATTACTTTACTAATTGGGGGCATCACTGGCTACAAGAGGAGTGGCGCTCCCATGGCTACAATGGGGGCACACTGGCTACAATGGGGCCCACACTGGCTGACAAGTGGGGGCACACTGGCTACAAGGGCGCACCGACTGCTACATGTGGGCACACTGGCTACAAGGGGATGCCCACTGGCTACAAGGGTTTGCACACTGAGTCTACAACGTGGGGAACACTGGATACAAAGAGCAACCTGGCTACAAGGGTGGGCATCACTGCTACAAAGGGGGCAATCACTGAGCTGCAAAGGGGGGATCACTGGCTACAATGGGGGCATCCGTGGCATACAATTAACGGGGGGACACACTGGGCTAACAAGGGGGAGGTGGCCCCACATAATAAAAAAAACACACGAGGTTACAAAGGGGCAATCCTGGGCCACAATGAGGGCACAACTGGCTACAAAGGGTCGGCATCACTGCTGTGTGCCTGCAAGGGGATCACTGGCTACAGGGGGGCATAACTGGCTACAATGGAGGCAAATTGGCAACATTGGGTGGGCATCTCTGGCTAGAATCATATTATTAAACTATATGTTATAATATGCCTGTACTTGTTATCTCAGTGGATCACATTTTGTGCCATACTTTGGGGTTATGCGCGTGGTGCGTAGCCCTGCGGAGTTTTTAAAGTGTCAAAAAAAGTGGCCGCGCGCGGACCTCAAAAAAGGATAGAAAAATCACTAGCATATAAAGGGGTGTAATGGGTGAACAACAAATGGTGACAAGGGCTTGTTTACATTGGTCCAGCCATGTTCTGTTACAAGATATAATATGGGAGTTGGTTTACATAAAGTGTGAATGAACACTGCGCGACCCCAACCTTACATCTTATTACTATTAGCTTTTTAAGAGGTATACACTTAGACGATTCTAGAAATAGCACCAAGTTATCATGCTTCACGCATGTTAAATAATATTCAGCCGCATATTTAGATTTCATCTAGCTTTTTTTTTTTAGACGGACAGTTAGTTGGGTACTTTTTATAACCGATGTGCATCGTATTTTTTTTCTGGTTCCAGCCCACAATTAGTAAATTTTGGGACAGTTTTAGCACCCCCCCTACCAAAAAAAACGCATGTAACGGAAACACCACCCAAAACCACTGTACGGATATGATATGGACTTAAAGGGGTGTTCTGCACTGCTTGGTCGTGTCTTTCATTGGAGCTGTGCACTCTCCACAGACTGCCCAAGTTCTTTCAATAGGCTAGAAGGGTGGGTTTAGGTTCCCCCACCCCCCCCCCCACCGAATCAAAAGAGGTTATCTACTCGGTAAAGTTTAAGTATCATCTTAGGTCACAGTCAAGCAAAAATAGTAACCCAAAACTAAAATAGTAAAGTTTTACTATCATATTAGTTAAAAACATCACTCCCTAAAAATTACGTTGATAAAGTGCTATATAATGCTTTTGCAATGTATAACAG
Source organism: Phyllomedusa bahiana (assembly GCA_025379985.1). Taxonomy (NCBI): domain Eukaryota; kingdom Metazoa; phylum Chordata; class Amphibia; order Anura; family Hylidae; genus Phyllomedusa; species Phyllomedusa bahiana. The sequence goes on along the minus strand of JAODAL010029446.1, from coordinate 8,032 downwards.
AAGAAATATCGCATGTTATGCTTTGTACAATGTGGAGGACGGTATAGTAGGGGTGGGGAGTTCTCTAATATACTTCCCCTACATAGCTATCCTCTCTCCTAACAAACCCTGGTTCTTTCCAACAGGGTATGGCGAAGTGAAGTCGCGTTAATAAGATCCAGACAAAGACGTCGACAACCGGCCTATCGCGATGATCATCACCATAATAGATGTACCTGTACTAGAATTGAACCAGCCTCACCCACACTAATCTAGTACAGGTACGACTATAAAGGAGGTGAAGCCGCTCTTCAAGGAGTCCAAGACCTGAAAGACCCCGGGTTGTAAGCGAGGACAGCATCAGGGGAGTCATATACTCCCACCTCTACTCATACCTTCTCCACATTTTGACAAAGCATCACATGCTTATATATAGCATTCCTCTGTTGGCATTCAAGCATATATGCACTTTAACAAGGTAATTTAAATGAGTAGTACATGAAAAATGTTTTAACTAATATGAAAGATAAAAATTTATACATTTTAGAATTAGGAGTGTCATACTTCATTATTTATTGAACTGAGTAATATAAAGTTTTAAAAACAGTCATTGCAGAAGGCCTACAGAGCTCTGAAGGGGTGAAAGGTTGTCAGTGGGCAAAACAATCCATCTCCTGTGCTACTGATAAAACATAGCAGGGAGTGATGTCCACTAAGGTGCTGATAGGGCCAGCTGAAGCAATCTGAGAACAGTGGGAAAGACAGCGCGATGGTCAGATATATCACTATAGGCATAGATTTAAGTGCACACCCCAATCAGGAGATAAGATCTGCTCCTAACTCTGAACAGCAGCAACAATCCCAAAAGCAATGTATTTGGTAATGAAGCGTCTTGATTTAGCTTTGCCTGCATGCTTAAACGGTGTTATGCCACATGAAATGTGAACTTGGGATCCTCCCAAAATGGGCGGTTCATTTAAATCACTTTTCTAAACATATCTAAGTTACTTTACAAAAAGTGTCAGATCCTGCTCGAGCAGCTACACTACAGGCTGCCTTACCTGCCCTTTACAGTTCACTTAAATGCTTGCTCAATTAGATACACCAGGCAGAGTGACAGAGGATGCTGCTTGGCATAGCACACTCTATCTGATGACAGAGAAGTCTGAAGAAGCTTTCAGCACCGGTTAGAAATTTGTTTGTCAATTCTTGTAACGAAGACATCCCTGAGATTGTAGTGTGATTAATCTGAGGTAGATCCACTGCTATTATCGATGACGGGGAACCATGAAGGAGTCTTTCAGCTGCTGTGGAGAAGGTGTTTGTCTTTTTGATATAGAATCCACTAGTTGTATTTTGATATTTAGAGTGACATTGCACACATCACCATATGCAACGGGCCTGTTCTTCTTGGTGCTGTGTCTCTCTCTCTCTCAGCACTGCATTGCTTTGTTTATAGACATTAGCATCTTTAGGCAGATAAGGCATGTCTTGTGCAAAACCCCTTTAAAGCTAAATCAATTTAAGTAATTGTGGTTGTTTTAATTTTTATAATTATTTGGTGCAATTATTCGATAAGTGTAGAGAAGCTATAAAAAGCATATTTCTTTATTTGAGAGGGAAGAATTTGATAACTCCGTGCTTCCCTGAAATCTGTAAGAAGTATAGGAAGACCGATCCCATTGCATTTGTCTAATCTACCAAAACACTACACATCTATTTGGCATCACGTTGCGCACATAAGGCACTATTGCGTCCTTGTAACACATTTTAGAAGGAAAAGCATATTGAATCAAACATGATCAATTAACTGTCCTCCTGTATTATGAACCTATAAAACAATTTCCCCCCAAATAATTGAATGTGACGACTAAACCATTGCAATTATGGCCACTCTTTCTGTTGTGTTTTGGCATAGCTACAGAGATTAGGCCTTGAGCAGGAAATGATTCACGTGTAGACCGTTCTGCCATTAAACCTTTCTTGGGAAGATCGTGCATCTGTAACAGTTCCATTCCACCCTCATAAACATGTATACAATTGCTGACTGAGTGGACTTGTGTGCGATAATACGATACAGAAAAGGTGATTCTTTCTCTCACTAATCTTCAAGTGCCCTGGTTTAGGTCTCATCTTATGTTTTTATGAGCATCATGACACAGGAATGATGAAAATCCTTTACAGACGCTGCGTCATCCGTTGCATTTTAATCCAGCGGCGCTGCTGTCCCACCCAGCTGCTATCTCTTCAGAGACTCTGCACAAAGCCTACAAACAAGCAAACAACACAGCTCTTCCAGAGGTCAGAGGACACAGAGTAGTGTATTATAAAATTTTTTTTAAAAGAGTTGCACAAATAAAAAAAAAAAAAAAAGAAATAAAAGAAAGCAGAGCGCTATAATCGCTTTCACTGTCCACCGACAATAGCCTACCATGCTGTGGGGTTGAGACCCCGCTATAGGCGGGCATGAGCACTGTTTTATCGAGCATCTAAATGCTGTAGCAGTAAGAAGATTGGAAGGATAACCTTTCGAAGAAACCATTAGCTGCTGTAATGATTTTGTGAGATGTCTATGTATACGACTAGTCAAGCTTACTAGGCCTACATCCTCCGCCCCGCGCTTTTCCATATATTTATAATTAAGACTGACACTGGTGAAATGTAGCCAGGCTCCGAAGGGACCAGCATAATGTAAGGCCCAGTAAATTATGCGTCACCCATATGGACAGCATGCATGTCTCTGAAAATGTTAAGACTGTGTGGGAGCAAGTGGAATGCAGATTGTTCATTAGGTTCACCACATGTGCATATTCCTTCAATGTGGCGCCCGCCTGCCTCCTAACATCTTTACTCATTTCTAGGAAAGTGTTAAGCTTGGCTGCATTTAGTGAGATAAGTACAATGGTCCAGTCTAAAGGGTTACCTAAGGTAATACTTTTTACCTCTAAACTCCCATTAATTGCATTTAGCGTTCAATTCTTCTGTGCCATATTTAACAGATTACCGAATTGCGCAACACAATTAGAGATTTGTTATCAATTGCGACGTTTTCCGCTACTAATTTCAGCAATTATTTAGCCCTATCCAGTAATCTCCTTCAGGCTGTTAAAATATTTTATAGTGCAATAACAGTTGTTTTTATAATATTAAATATAGCTGATCCAGACGTTGTCAAACATGGTTAGACCTCATGTAGTTATGGCACCCTTTCCTAAGTATGTTCCCTCTCCATCAATGCTAAACTACAAAACCAAACACATAGAGAGTATAGCATGCAGTCCCCTGGGTATGCAAACGGGACTAAAGGACTGTAGGTTGTTCTCAAGAATTGTAATTTGTATCTAATAAGTCGGATCAGTATAATTTTATTAAAATGTAAATTTCCAGCAAAAAAAAAATTTTTTTTATTCTTTTGTTTTAGGATCGCGATTATTGAGTGAAGGGTTATGTTTAACATTTGGTTTTCGCTGTCTGCTGCCCTTTTTTTGTTTTTAATTTGTTTTGTTCTTGTATAATAAGAGAGATTCCACCTAAACGTTCTAGTAATCTCATGTGCACAGTTTGTGTCATGCTGGCACTTCTCTGAAGTAACAAAGGGGCGTAAGACCTTCAGTGTTCATTGAAATGCTTCAGCCGACAACCCCATTAAATCTCAGTTTTAACCTAGAGAGGAGAACGTATTATAAGTCGGAACAATGTAAGTTGGGGACATGCCTTAATAAAGTCAAATTTTTCATATACCAATCTTATAAATTCACTAACAATATACAAAAAGATCTCATAGAGGCATACAAAACCGCCCTAATAACTTGCAAGTTACCCAACAAGGGACCCCCCTAAATAAAGTACATACAGTTAGATTATATTATATAAAGAGTCTCCAAAAGTACATAAACATAGCATACAAGGGTTCAGTAAATATACTCCTACAATATATTGGTACACAGTCAGAAAGAGCATAGGAACAAAAATTCTATATAGCACATAAAGCAATAGTATAAACACTACCATAATAGCTTATGATGCCTCACTACGACTAATGTCATCATAGTGCAAAAGACCGTGCTTCAAAATATATCTGGAGAACACCCTTACCAATATGGAATAACCTAAGCCCCAGACTACCCCACGTGCATTACTCGCAACCCTTGCATCAACAGGGGGTACTATAGAAGTCACCTCCTTACACAGTTTGAATCCTCTTTGTCTCTATGAACATACACCTGAGAGCATATCCTCAGAGTCGCACCTAGCAGCGCGTGTACAGCATTGGATATGTTGAGCGTGTGCGCAGCAAGAGAGTGCTTTCATCCGAAAGGAGCGCTTTTTTTTGTGTATGGTGCATTGTTTTATTTGTCTGGAGAAAGTACAGCATTGAACCGGGGATTTTGCCAAGATACCATTGTAGGTAATGTCTCTCCCTTAGTACACGCAGAATTCCAACAAAACACGCTGATCATGAATCTGCAGGGGGAGAGGGGAGGGGATGAGTGAGGAATCCAAGGGAGCATCTCCAAACTTGCAACGTGAAATAATAAATTGGTACAATGAGTGGATTGTCATACAGCAAGACACAGCCTTATAGAACTGCACTGTCCAGGAGCCTTGCATCTGCTAAGATTGCTAAATTCGTAGATAAAGTAAACAAACTAACAGGAGCTGAAAGAGAGTAGAGACCTCACACAGCCATAGAAACGAGCTGCATAAGTCTGCCCCTCCTGTTGACAGTTCAACATGAAAAAAGCAAACTATAACTGTGTAGGTATTCTATTATACAAAAGAGAACTACCTATTCCTAACACAGCAGCTTGAAAAGCTATCTTCTCATGTTGTCTGTACCCTCAGATAAAGCAGGTATCTAATAAACACTACAACTAGTTTTCTATTCTGTATACAAAGGAGAACATATGGTGCGCTGGACCCGTGCCAATTATACAAAAACAATCTGCAGCATGACAAGTCATCATTCATCGAATATAGAATCTCCAATCTGCCGCAAGCCCGTCCAGCTCTCTTGTCAGAGTCGATATGCTACAAACACATGACTAACTTTGAATTAACCAAGGGCAGATGTCTTAAGCGAAGCTGGTGTATGCACTCTACGCAATTTTTGTAATCAACATATATTTAGAAAAAGTGATTACAAGAAACCATAATGGGAGGCGATCCCAACGTCAACATTACATGTGTCAAAAGACCCCTTCTAATCTGCTATTGCCTTTCTATGCATCATAAACAAGGCAGAGGCGTTTTTTCTACTGCGATGCATACTAGCTATGTGGTGTTTTCTTTGAATGTGCGCGCGTGTTTTATTCTTGCGTTCAGAAAGCCAACCGCAATTAATGCTGTACATTTCTCCACAGAAAAATTCACGGCTACCCAGTGCGACGTCCCTACACCCAAACAACAAAAACGCATCCGTGAGTCAGAAACAGACACCTATAAAAATCACTATCAAGTGAAAAACGATTTCCGATTTTAATTCTTAAAAACGAGTAATGACATGTCCTCAAAGGGGTGTTCAGATAATAAGAAAAACGCGAAATACACACACGCTTGGAGGCGTCCCATTAAGCAAAACACAAGGTAAGCAGCCAAATCAAGATTCCAGTGCTGGCGTCTCTCTTGGCTTCCATTTTTTCATTCCTTCTACTTCCTACGGGGATCCGGTCACTATTTCACTCCATCACATCACCGTTCAGTGAGTTAGTATACCCGGTAAGAAGAACATGGATGTGAGGAGAGATTAGTGACCACTGTGGTGGACAGTGTCCCATTCTGAAGTAAAAGCCTGGAAAGCCGAACATGCAGTGCAGGAAGGGGAAGTAAAGGGTTTGTTTTTTTTTTTAAATTATTATTTTAATGGAGCTGCTTAGACAGCTGGCTACTATCAGTGTTTTAAAAAGAAATGGAACAAACACCCTTTTACAGGACCCTGACTTCAAATCTTCAGCCATAGGTAATAAGGTCTTTCATGCACTCACAAATCCCCATAGCGCGGTATAATTCATCACTGCGTAGTAGTACCTCAGCCACTCTACACTGTCCTCTGTACATGGTGGCCCTGGAATTGGCACCTCCCGTGACTGAAAAAATGTTATGGAGATTGCCGTTATATGTCTGACATTGGTTCCTATGTTCAAGGTTTTGTCCACCTTATTTTTTTCTCCCAAGTTCAATTAATCTTCAATTGCATTCTTTAAATAATGTTAATAAGAATGCTGTCCTTATTTACATGTTGAGAAGATCACTGGCATACAAGGCCAAAGAGGAGCGTCGCTACTGATGGCTGCTCATGGTAAAGCAGTCTTCTCTCAAAAGGAGCTGCCCACGCCGAAATACCAATTTACCTAAATGCAGACATCTTGCAAGAAGAAGCATTTGGGGAGGTGGGTACACTGCTCCTGTGTCTGTTTCCTGTATAGTGTGCATGCTCACTTAGCTACTGGATCTTCTATATAATGTTGCATCCGGAAACACCACTTGCCCGCTTCCCCGAATTCAGAAGATGCATGGACAACCCCTTGAAGAAACAAAACAAAGTACTGGCAAACCACTAAAAGGGTCTTTTGAAACTTAAGTGGGATTCCATCAGATTCGCTTCAAGGCTTTTATTTGTGTGAAATACTCAAAAGAATTGCTAAAATCTGCAAGCTTTTCCCCATTTAATAATATCCGTACATTGTTTGTGTAAGTAGCATATCATTGGGCTTTAAGGATTGCTTTCCATTTTCTAGACCTGCATCTCTGCACTGGCATGATATTATTCTCTCTGCTCTGTGCAGCATTTGTTTCATTCTCCGTCATGCTTTGGTATAATAGCCATGGTTGTCTCAGTGCTGTTGTAATGAGATTTTCTGTGGTTTGTCAGCCCTGAGGCGGCCAGATTGAGGGATGAACTTTCTATGTAGACAGGAAATTGTCTCCAGTCCAGACACTGGTGTTCGGTGTGCTGATGTGCACATAACATGCGCAGTGCACTGAGACATGCCGCTTTCCACGCAATAGAACAGACAAGCACAAATATATTTTGATTTCTTTAAAAGTAAAGACCCGCAAGCCTGACATGCACAGTACAAGCGACTGCCAGCCTGCACGGGGAGGAAACGGATCACCCCGGATTATTTTCCCCCTGCTGCACGGAGAGGAAAGGGTTCACCAGAAATTTTTCCCTCTGCTCAGGGGAGGAACGGGTCACCCCGGATTATTCTCCTCTGCTGACGGGAGAGGAAACCCGGGTCACCCCGGATTATTCTCCTCTGCTGCACGGAGAGGAACGGGTTTACACCCGGATTTCTCCATTCTGCACGGAGAGGAACGGGTCACCCCGGATTATTCTCCTCTGCTGCACGGAGAGGAACGGGTCACCCCGGATTATTCTCCTCTGCTGCACGGAGAGGAACGGGTCACCCCGGATTATTCTCCTCTGCTGCACGGAGAGGAACGGGTCACCCCGGATTATTCTCCTCTGCTGCACGGAGAGGAACGGGTCACCCCGGATTATTCTCCTCTGCTGCACGGAGAGGAACGGGTCACCCCGGATTTATTCTCCTCTGCTGCAACGGAGAGGAAGGTCACCCCGGGTTATTCTCCTCTGCTGCACGGAGAGGAACGGATCCACCCCGGGTTATTCTCCTCTGCTGCACGGAGAGGAAACGGGTTCACCCCGGATTATTCTCCTCTGCTGCACGGAGAGGAACGGGGCACCCCGGATTATTCTCCTCTGCTGCACGGAGAGGAAAAGGGTCACCCCGGATTATTTCCCCTCTGCTGCACGGAGAGGACGGGTTTACCCCGGATTATTCTCCTCTGCTGCACGGAGAGGAACGGGTCACCCCGGATTATTCTCCTCTGCTGCACGGAGAGGAACGGGTCACCCCGGATTATTCTCCTCTGCTGCACGGAGAGGAACGGGTCACCCCGGATTATTCTCCTCTGCTGCACGGAGAGGAACGGGTCACCCCGGATTATTCTCCTCTGCTGCACGCCTGCAGATTGTTGATTGGAACTCTTTCATTGAGTCATTTGATGGAAAAAGCTCAGAAAATGGGGG